>VZTT01059231.1:51424-78441 GCA_013400855.1 Buphagus erythrorhynchus | reverse complement strand
AACAATAATAAGCTTAGCTCCCCAGTGTTTTCACTACGCAGCTGTAAATACCCCAGTGGACAAACTTCTCCCCTCTTTGGGAGGCTATTCCCTAGCCTAATACATTTCACCATCCACTTGGGATTCAGTACTCCACAGATCACAAATTCTGAACAGATTAAGGAAAAAGTGTCTAATTACAGTCCATGTAACCTTAACGAATTTTCCTGTATCCTTCTCTGAGAAGTTAACCACCCAATTTCTGAGACTTTCACTAGTGTGCTACCATTTTGAAAGAGCATAAGAAGCTCTTATGAAAAGAAGCATATATGAAAAGATTTAAATTAACAGAGCTGTTTTTATCAATTGCTGCCTAATCCTTTTCATTGGCCCTTACCTTGAAAAGCACTTAAAAGCACATTTTTCCCCCACTAAATGCCCTGAAGTCCCAATGAATAAAATATGTTTTATGTTTTCCATTCAAGCCAATACACAGACAAGACACATAGCTGAACTATTTCAATCTAGTATGAGCCCAACCTATGTGCCTAAACCACTCAGACATCTGCTGATGACTAGACTAAGCATGAAGAATTAATAAAAGTTTTACATGACTGCCATCACCTGTTCAAATTGAGGAGTGTAAGCGTCCATGTAGCCATTGCTATCTACATAAACCCTTACTCCCCTGCAGCCCATCAGCACTATGGGGCTATTGGATCCATGACATGATCACAATCTTTGCTTAGATGTTAGACCTATGATTTGATCACAATCTGTGAATAGTCTTCTCTTCTGACTGTTCAACTTTCCATCTCTGCAAAACCGTAATAACTCCACAATGTGACAACAGTAGTGCAGAGTGATTGCTTCAGGTGACCTCAGCAATGTCACATTTTCAGAAACTAGAAGCTATTTTAAACATTTTTATCCACAGTCTCATGATTAGCCTGTTAAACTGTCTATTCAGATAAAAAGCAAAAATAAAATAAACTACTGCCTTGATCAGGATTATTAAAGAAAAAAATGAGGGTAGAAAAAGTGATTTGCTTGATGCAACTCTTCCAGAAAGGCAGAAGGCATTTTCAATTGTACTAAAAAGAAAAAAGTATGATCTCTGTAGTGCATGGGTAGCTTGATGCAAACTAAGGAAAAGGAAAGCAAAAGAATGTCAAGCACTGCCCGTTTGTCTATTTTCTGTGGAGAGAAAGATGCATGCTGGTGGTAAACATAATAGCATGTGAATGGAAGTGAGGCAGTGGCACAGCACCAAACTGGTTTATTTGAGAAAGCACTGAACACTGATGTATGAGATCATTTACTAGAGAAGCTGGGAGAGCAACTCACAATAAACAGTTTAATCTCCAAATGTAGCTCTTTTACTATTCAAACTGTCCACAAAGACCACGCTATTTTATAGATGTTTGCTGTTTGTACTTATCCAGACAAGTATTTCCTTCTAGTCTATACCAATGCAAGTCCTGGTTTAAAGATTCAGCACTCACAATGACAGCACTGTGACTGCTCGGGCAAGTCAGCTGGCATTTCTATTGCTCCAGTTTAGCTGCATATGCTAAATTCCTTTCTACAGAACTAAAACTTCTGAAAGTTGCATCTCAGCATCTACATGTCTAGGGTTATTTGTCTCAAACTTAGCATAAAAACCCCTGCTCTTTCTGTACACTTCACAATGGATGTGAAGAAATGTCACCATAGGATTTTATTGCAAGGTTAGTAAGTTTTCTACTTATTTCTGCAGCTCTGCTTTAAAGCACACAGAGGAAACGAGAATTTAGTAGACAGTCTGAGAGACAAGACAGGTAGAATTAGTCCTTTTTGTTGTATCTGCTCTGTCCCTTTCCTCCATCCTTTGAAATTCAATTTCTTGTTTGCTGATATAGCATCTCATAAAAGCTTAACCAGAATACATATAAAACATTTCTCTGTAAATCTGAGATTTATCTTTTCAGAAGACAGGTGTAAGTGGAGCAGAATCATACAGCTACTTTTCTAAATGTAACTTGATTACAGACCTCAGGCAGGTAACTTCATATACATTCACTGTAGTTCACATGCATACTCTGTTTATTCATAATAAGCTGCAGCTGTTGAAGTGCTTATATTTCAAAAAATAAAACCATTTGGGATTATGCTCTGGGATTTCAGGAAACAAGATGGAAAAGAAATGGGTTTTTCCTCCACAATGAATCTCAACAGAAATACATCCATTTTCCGTGAAGACTGTGATTCCTTGGGATAGTACAATTCTACATATATTAAAAGTCAGTGTTAGGCACAATGTTCCCTAATAAAACTGGACATACTGCTTCATTTTATCATACTTCTCTGCTTTCTGTAAGACATACAAAACTAAAGGTACAAAACACAAAACAAAGTTTAAACGTTGTTGAAATCCTAGGTGCTGAAACAGAAAAAAAAAATCTGCCGTAATTTGGCACTGGAGAATAGATGAGATAAAAGGTACATCGAGTAGAAGATTAAAAGAAGACATCTGGAAGAGTTAAAGACAGATTGTGCTACCTCAGAATTCAAAGATTATCAGTCATTAAACACGATGTATCCCCTTGACCTAGGGGGAAAAAATCAAGAGAGCACTATACTATGCACTTGCTTCTGATCTAATAAATTTTTCCTCATAATGAGCTTCTTTTCATAAAATCTGACTCAGAAAAGCATTCACCATACTGGTTTTAGGTACAAGTGATACCATGGATTTCTAGGACACTATTCGTATCACATAAGAATTTACAGAGTTCAAAGTTTGCTTCAGAACATCAATATAATTAAGTTTTTGTAGGATTAAACCCATTACTAAACCTCTAAGGCACATGATTTCACTGGCACAGTGATAACCATCACAGTGCTTTCTAACATTATGCTTTTTGTACTGGAAAACCTGTCTCACTAATTTCATCTTAAACTAAGATTTTTAGCAGTCCTAATACTAATTATAGAATTATTTGTAATTCACATAAACAGAATAAAAGTGTCTGTTATTTACTTCTTTCTTATTCAAAAGTACAAATAAACACATTAGCAAGAAGGGAGAAAAATGTTTGATTGCAACACCTACTTTTTTAAAGCAATAATGAGATTTTTAATGCATGAGAGGTTTTAGAATAATTGTATTTCCAAGAGATTACTCAAGGATTACAAGTCTCTTTCAAATACACTAATCTTAACCTAATTAATATTTCTAATTTTACAGATGGGGTAATTGACATAACTGACATTTTCAAACTAGGTCTCCTATATTCAAATTACTGTATTCACATTGAGAACTGAAGGAATGCAGGATCTTTGAATGTCAACACAATTTTTTAGGAACCTATGCATTGACTAAGCTAAGAATTACAGGAGTTAATTTTTGGGAATTGTGGTCAATATGATGAGACCATGGATATCACTAGGAAGAAATGGATATCTGTTCAGTAGTTTGACTAGTGTCTGATTATAAAGCTAATAGCATGGTGGTCGGCAGGTCCAACTGAAAGGAGGGCTAGAGGCTTCTGATCTAAAGAAACTCCTCATCAGCTCATAATACTGAGCCCTGGAACATGGTTGTTGTGCATAAGGGTAGTTAGCCACACCACAGAAGAAAAGCCACTCTCCATCCAAGCATGAGTCAAGGCTCAGTTCATTAACAAATCCTGGAGACTAATTGTTTCTCCATGAACTTTGGGGAAATTTGAGTTTAAAGCAAGGAATCAGTACGCTACACTGCTTTTCAGTCACAAACTTTCAGCATGGTAGAGGAAACAAACTCAAATGGCTCTAGTTCATTACATCCAGAAAGGTGTAGGAAATGTTTGCAAAGCAGCAGTTGCAGCCACTTAACCATACAGCCTTAAATATCTAGGGCTGTCTCCAACTGAAATATATGATTAAATACTCATTTGATATATATGATTGAAATTTATTTGAAATATATGATTGTAATACCCATGCACAATGAAACTCTGACCTTTGAACTGCTCCTCCTCCTGAGTCACTAAGAAGATTCCGGTATCTCTACCTTACCGTTCCACACAATAAAATATCCTTGAAAATACTTATAAAATAATAGTGCTATCTTGATAATAATTTCATTTGTTCTCTTTAAAGTCTCAGTGTCTTTTGCCAATCCTCTCCACTAGCAAGTTCTCATCAGCAAGTACAGTATACGTTAAATGCTGACCTATTTCTGCCCTCACAATATGCTGGTTCACTTCAGCAGTCAGACAGCAAGACTTAGCAACAGTTATCTGGAATGTGTTATATAAAAACTACACCATTCATCTTTCAATCTCAAATCAGAAAAGTGTGCTTTTTCAAAATAAAATTCTTTTGAATTATAAATTGCTTAAAATTCAAAAGTGAAAACAAATTTACCTAGTCAGTCCCATTTAGATAAAACATACAAACAAAAAAAACCTAAAAACAAAACAAAACAAAACAAAACAAAACAAAAAAAAAAACTCACAAGCTAAAAACCATCAAAGTAAAAGCAGAAGTAAAAAGAAAAGGACAGAAACATAAACTGCTTCTCATGGTTTTGGACAGACATACTTCATACGTTTAGAGATTAAAATGTCTTAGTCTCTGAACACTTGTTTTCGTGATGAAGAAATCAGCTATTATTCTACAACTTGGTGATGCAGATTATGCACAATGATGCCACACGCTGTTTACTGTACTGAAGTCAATTTTACCTTGTATTTGCCTTCTTTGTAGTGTTTACCCAGATATTTAAATAGCTTTATTATTAAAATACCAGAATATCACTCCACAAGCAAGTTCTTGTTCAGTAGAGAAGGGATGCATTACTAATGCCATTTCACAGTTGAGCTACGTAAGTCTTGAGAGATTAAGGCAAGACTTCTCAAAAAGTGGACTCTGAACCCGACAAGATTTGCCTGTTATTTTTACGGAATGACAGAATGGGGTTGAAAGGGACCTTTGGAGGCCATGTCGTCCAACCCCTTGCTAAAGCAGGCTCACCCAAAGCAGGCTGCCAGGATCGCATCCAGGCGGCTTTTGAGCAGGAGGTTCCTGAGCCTCCCTGGCTAGCCTGTTCCGGAGCTCAGTCACCCTCCCACCAAAGGACCTTTTCCTCGACTTAGGACGGAGCTTCCAGGGTTCCAGCGGGGCTTGCTGCCCTGGCGCTGTCGCTGGGCACCCCGTCCCTTGGGACACTCGGCAGCAGCGGCCCCGCCGCAGCGCACAGCGCTGCGCCCCTTGGAACCGCAGCAGTATTCAAGGTGTTTTCAGACACTCGAAAGGAGACGCACTGGGTAAGTGTAAGGGAGGGAAGCCCCTGGGGTTACCTGCAGAGCCTTTCTTTCTGCCAGCAGTCCCCGATCCCGCGCACTGCGCACCGCGCCCCGGGCAGCCTCACCCGGCCCCAGCCTGGCGCCGCAGCGACACCTGGCGGCTCCGGCCGGCACCGCGGGCGGGGACCCCGCACTACAGCCCGAGGTCACAAACACACAAAACATACTCAAACAAACATACCCGAACAAAACAAACATACCCAGACAAACGTACACATTGCAGGCACGCCTGTCTATGGAACATACAGATATGCGTACATCTAATATACCTATATGGTATTAAAACAACCTTAAAATACTGTTTGCAGCGTCCAACTGTCACAGCTTTCAGAAGCTTTGAGGTATCTGAGTTAGTTAGGAAACTACAGTAGAGAGAATCCCCATACAATTCACGAGAAATCTAATCTACATCGCAAGCGAGTTTCTTTAAATTGTTATTTTACTTCAGTGTTTAGGCACTGAACAGGCACTGCTGAGGAACAACGCCCAACTGCTAAACCAAATGTGACATGCATAGCAGCAGCAGTAGTACAGACAGCTTTCTGCTCAAGTCAAAATTACTCTTAAGCCAGAACTCCTCCTGTACAAAAAAACTGATAGTTGGATCTCTAATCTACTCAGTTTATAGCCAAGGATACTGAAATTTGCAACATCAACACTGAACTCCATCAAAACTGTGTGCTGTGGCTTACAGATCAGCTAAGCAGACAAAATCCAACATCACAACTGAAGTAATCTGGTCACCAGTGTCCTGAGGGTAGGTTAAGGAATCAAAAAAGACTGATATGCCAAACATTTAAAATTCACAATCACACCAGAGGAAAAAATAAATCTTAAGTGCAGTTTTACTCCTTCCCAAAATATGAGAATCATCTGTCCTTCCATGGTGTGAACTGATGGATGCTTGCCCTGAGCAATCCACTGGAAAGTGCAGACTCCTGGTGCAGTAGATGAATAACCTGCCTTAAATCACATCTGACTGGCAATACCTTAGCCTGAGCACCATAACTCTGAAGCCATCTATGACACCTGGGTCCTTTAACTAGGTACAAAATTTACAAGACACACAGCAATAAGAAAAAAAAATTATTCCAATTTATTTCTCAGCCATTCTTACAGAATTTTCTTACATTCTTACAGACATTCTTACAGCCATCTCACTTTGTAGCTTATACTTTTAATTACTAAACGATAAACAGAAGCAGGTAAAGCTTTAGAGGAAAAAGCTTTTTCACCAAAGCAAATATTTTCAAAATAAAATAGGTTTGATTCTTTTCCATTATTCTCTCTAGACATCTCATCACTAGAACATTGTTAGTGCATCAGGGGCTGGACATGAGAAACACAATGAAACTGACAGCAGTGGAAACCGTGTGAATCAGTGTGACAATACCATTTGGTGGCAAGGTGCTGTTCATTTCTGAGAAGCAGAGCCCAGCTCATACACTTCAGTCCTGGCTTTCTACTAGTCCCATTTTTTATACCCCGAGTTATTTCTCTGATGACATGCTTCAAAGAATCTTGCTGACATCTATTCTGAATATTCTAATATCAAGTATTATGTTATTTTATAGGTAAATTATTTCTACATACATGATTCTAAATATATGCAATTAATAATTTTTACCATCCTGTGTTCCCAAATAACCTAAAAAAAATTCCCCAAAGCATGTTCATCATTTACAAGTGTTTGTTGAATCATTTTTCTGAACAAATTACACTCTGCATTAATGCCAAGATTGTTTCTTTATGATTGATAGTTTAAAACTTGTGATTGTTTACTGTTTTTTCCACCTGAATAACTCAAATTTTCTAAGCAAACCATTACAAATACTAACTATCCATATTTAAGAGCTAACTCTGAAAACGCCCAAGAAATAACAGTGTTGGCATACTGTAAACACAAATTAGATACCTGAAAGCTCATAGAAAGCTAGGGGATAGTTAATATGGCAAAATATGATGTTTTCAGAGATGCACTTTTTGTCATCTGACATTGTGTACCTCCCAGAATTACAGCTCTGAAGATGCTTCCTAGTTAATACCCAGCCCTATTACTTGTAATTACTATAATAAATATCCTGCTCCTTGCCTGATCACTGAGCAGATCTCTGGTTTTGGTCTTGAGCCTGCACTCTGCAGAAAAACTTTCAAGAAAAGGGCTCACAAGCTGGGAAGAAAAACATCAAAACTAGGTCCCACTTACCCTTGAACCATTTCCATGCTATACTTGTTATCTTGTCCTATTTTCCCTTGAAAGCTTTCAGCCCCGTTGAGGTTTTCGTACTTTTAAGTAATTCAGGCTACTCTAGAAATGGCCACTAAAATAACTGACACTGCTAAATCCATAACTGCAACTGAAGTGCAACATTTATGAAAATTTTAGCTTGCAGGCAGCATTAGGTTTAATTTCATCTGCACTGCAATTCATAAGACACTTCTGTGAAAATCATGTGAAAAACACACTATTATACAAGAATTCACATGTATGTGCATGTTTCAACTTGTTTATCAATACCCTGGACAAAGGGATAGAATGTACCCTCAGCAAGTTTGCTGATGATTCTAAACCGTGAGGAATGGCTGATCCACCTGAAGGCTGTGCTGCCATTCAGTGGGACCTTGAAAGGCTGGAGAATTGGGTGGAAAGAAACCTGACGGCATTCAACAAGGCAAAGGGCAGGGTGGTCCTGCAGCTGGAGAGGAAGAACCCCAAATACCAGCACAATCTGGGGGCTGTCATACAAGAGAGCAGCTCTGCTGGGAAGAACCTGGGAGTCTTGGGAAGTGACAAGCTGACCGTGTGCTGGCAGTGTCCTTGCAGCCAAAAGGGCCAATGGTATCCTGGAATGCATCAGGAAGAGTGTGGCCAGCAGGTGAAGGGAGATGATCCTCCCCCTCTAGTCAGCCATAAACTAACACAAAAGAAGCTCCACCTCAACATGAGGAAGAACTTTACAATGAGTGTGGCAGAGCATTGGCACAGGCTGCCCAGGGAGGTTGTCAAGTCTCCCTCTCTGGAGATACCCAAAATCCACCTGGACAAGTTCCTGTGTCACCTGTTCTAGGTGACCCTGCCTTGGCAGGTGGGTTGGGCTAGATGATCTCCAGAGATCCCTTCCAAACCTAAAAATTCTGTGATTCTGTTCAGTAGTACAGAAAGGGAGCAGACCATCATTTGTCATTTCCAATTATAGACACATAACAGTTAGACTGTTTCTTCTTTTCTTCATTTTGTCCAGTTTCTGAAAATTAGGGGCTAGAATACAATTATACAGATTTTACACAGCCTTAAAACAAAAATCTAAATGTTTTTAAAATTATAAATACTATGTTTTCACAGACGTGAACATAGGTCAGCCTGATGTCACTATACTTTATCTCCAGAGTAGGCTAGCATTTGTTTTGCTGTAACATCTGCAAACTCATTTGGGTGTGCTCTCCTGTCATCTAAAGACAGGACCTCGAGCACACAGACAACTGGATAACATTATTTTTAGTGCAAGCACACCAACTGTTCTTGCTGGAGGGTTACCACACTAGGCACCAAGCTGAAGCTCTCAGCACAATTTGTACACAGAAGAAATCTATATAAGCAACTCAGTCATGCCTCTGGGACTCTAAGATTACAATTATGGCAAGCATGTAATACTCAGGTTTCGTTAAATCCTATAGGAAATCTCATTGAAGATAACTGGAGCTCTTCCCCTGAGAAAATGAACAGGAAAAAATGAAGTGATAGCAGTAATTCAGTAACAGGGGTAAAACCAGAACCAATAAAAAAAAGGAGAATGATTCCAGGACCTTAAATAAACAAGGGTATTTTTCCTCTATGCCACTCTAAGAATACATAGACTGTAAGAGCATCTGGTTCATTAAGCTCTCTGGTTAAGGACCATTCAGTGTAATAGAAGTAATGAGTAACAAGGAAAACAATAAAGCAATAAAGGAAATGAATACACAAACATTAATGAGCAGGTAATAAGGTAGACAAAGACCAGAACTTTTCAGTTGCTGATTGATGGGCTGTTAGAAGGAGCTACTTAGACATAGGCAGGGCCAAGGGGGAGGGGGGAGCAGAGGAAGGAACAGAGAAGAAATCAGTGAGCATGATGGCATATTTGAAAGCCTTTGTGAGAGTGTACCAAAACCATGGAAAAGTAAAAAGAACTTGTGGGGGTTATGTAAAAATTATAGATTATTTATGGGAAGTGAAAAATGTAAGGAAAGTTGTGGACACACACATTCAGAGAGCTAGGGAATTACAGCTTGGAAATTCTTTTCAGGCCTGGATTTCTCCTGACTCTCAGGTCCATTCCCAGGCTGACAAGGTGACTACAACTTCAGTTAGGGAGGAAATTTCCCACGATGATAACATGGTGAAAAATGGAGTGGAATTCATAACATAGATTAACACCTGGTGTTTTTCTCATGAGGCATCCTGACATGTTGTCCCAGAGATGTTTCTCCCAATTGTCCAATGAACTACTGTCCTGTCCTAGTGCTCGTAACATACTTTAAATACGGACGATCTGTACAATAAAGTTGGCCTTTTTCCCCAAAGAGGTCTGTGTGTGTTACTGTCCTTTTTCTCTCTTTGCAGAGCGGTAGCCACAGAAAGTTAGAGATATGGATGGATGGATGGATGGATGGATGGATGGATGGATGGACAAATGGAGAGCAGAGGAACAAACATGGGATACTTGTCTGAGCCACATGATCAACATGTGATCAACACGTGAACAACACATGATCGACACAGCCCATCCTTTCTTCTTAAAAAATTCTATTACTGACATTGCCTTTGTAACCTCACTCTATCTCACATGAGTGCTGCAATGTCCAATTGCCAGCAGGAGAACACGCCATGGGTCACCAGGTTGTAGATCCAGGTGACAACAGAGGGACTAGAATACAATTTAGATTGAGTGCAAGCAACAGGGAAAGGGCTCATTCCCCACTGGGAACAGGGTGTGTATTGGTGGGGTCTAAATATCAGCAGCTGGAGCAGGGACTGTGGTTCACAGGACCCATATGTTTAAGTGCCAGCAAGCTGGAGACACCAGGCTGTTTGTATTTCCCTAGGGAATTTAGCTGTGCATACACCTGTGTGCATTCACATCCATGTGTACACATACATATACTTTGCTAGCCAATCTTAAACTGGAGTAGCAATGAAATAGAAGATCTGTATCTGGAAAGACTCCAGCTCTGATTCAGCAGCTATTTAAGGGACACAATGTGTGTGCATGAACATTGGATCATCATCCAGTGGGAGATCTAATATCTGAGCAAGCATGCTTGTGAGAACAGTACATGAGTGTGTGTGCATCTGTTCTGTACTGAAAATCAAGCCAGACTCTCCTGGTAAGCAGGGGAGGCCCCAAATAATGGGCAAGGGCCATGAGTCTAGGCATGGATATTAGAGAGCCCACACTGATATTAGAGAGATCTGTGAGTACTGGTATATTTGGGAGGCTAGAAAGCAAGGGCTGATGTTTTCACAAATGAGCTTCAACCCTTACCCTTTAGAGAAGAGAAACAGGCCTGGGCTACCTGCATTTCTGTTTACATGAATGCTGCTAGTTCACAGTGTTGCCTAACCTCTACAATTAACTTCTACAATTTGTTACTGGTCTAGATTGGGTGACAGCTCTTCAAGCTACATCCTTCTTGTTCATCTTGACTGGAGTCTTCACAAAAGCCTTGGCAACAACTCTTTTCGAACATATAGGGAGGAGTCTTCTTTCCTCTCTTCACCACTGCTTCTCTCTCCCTCATTCTCTGTGACTGGGCATTTGATTTTAAAGACCAGGTGGTATTAACCATGGGAATTTTCACCTTTTCTCCCTTAGGTTGCTTAAATAACACCTGTATTTTGTCTCTTATTTTGCATATAGGCCTTGCTAGAATCATAACCCTCCAACTGCCATGAACACTGGAGATATAGGAGTATTATTCTCCTTGTAATTGTTTTCTCAGAAATTAGTGTGCAAAAGATTTAAAAAAAATAGTAAAATATTTTTTAAAAAAATTTAAAAGCTATGAAAATTAGTCTGCCTAAAACTATATATTTTGTACACTAATATAAAAAAATAAAGGAATTATATACCTTTTTGCCCGAAAAATCTGTCACAAAGCCAATGTATTTTAGGACAGAAATCTTTCCTAAGAGGTGTCTGAAGCTTTCTCCTTTTAATTTTTCTGAAGCAAGCTGAAAATACTTTATGAGAACATTCTGCAAGGAGAACTCTTGGGAAATTGCTCCTCAAAATCTACCAAGCTTCATACCTCTCCCACTTGTGCAGTTTTTCATTAAAAAAAAAATACAAGAAAGTTTCTACTATCAAAGTAAAAAGTAATGTTGGTACAACAAAGATAGTTGTATGATCAAACTACAGAGACAGAAGACAAGAAACAGAGTATGAGAAATAATCATAAAGAATGCATGTCGTTAAAGTATTCCTAACTTTACTCCTGCATTTCCATTCTCCTAACTAGAGAACATCCAATATTACATCATGCCACACAAGCTAGGCAGTACTTAACACATCAAATTTTAAAATCTCTTGAAAATGTAGATCAGATAATAGTTTGAGAAAACATACCTAAGAGCACCTAAAACAAAAAGGATGCAATTTGGGCCCTTACCATTTGTCTGGACTGCTGCATAAAAGACCACAACATTTTGTCACAGAGTAGAGAAGAAGAACACTGCAAAAATACCTAAGATTCTGTTCAAAGCTTCAGAGAAGAAAATGCAAAATGGATTAAGAAAATTAATGGGAATTTTATGGCTGCTGCACACATAAATGGAAAGGCAGCAATAAATTTATCACACCCTTAGAGTACAGAATATACTAAATTAATCAGAACTCAGTTGGCAATATTATCTAATATTTTTTGTTTGTTTGGAAGGTTATTAATTAATTCAGAAAAAAAAAATCTGTTTCCCCCATTGTGTTTTTCCTCTTGTTCCTCCAGTTCTCTTCCAGTTCCCTTAACCCCACACACAGAGCTTTAGATGTAGAATAAATTTGGTTAGAAGTGACATCCAGAGGTCATCTAGTTCAACTTCTGCTTGCAGGAAGGCTGACTGGGTCAAGTTGAGGAGAGATTTGTTCAGTGAAGTCTGGAACAACTCATGGGCTGGGAGTCCATAAGGGCTCTGGGCAGCTGTGATGGGTTGACCCTGGCACATCACCAGGTGGCCACCAAAGCCACTCAATCACTCCCCTCCTCAGCTGCATAGAGGAAATATAAGGAAAGGGCTGAGGGTCAAGATGAGGACATAGAGAGATCACTCACCAATTACTGTCAGAGCAAAGCAGACTTGACTTGGGGAAATTAATTATAAATTTAATCAGAGTAGGGTAATGTGAAGTAAAACCCAATCTTAAAGGCACATTAAAGACCATCCTTCTTCCTGGGCTTTACTCACAAATTCTCTGCCTCTCCCTCCTAGTGGTGCAGTGGGACAGGGAAAGGGTATTTCTGCTCTCTTTCTCCTCATGGGAAGGACTTCACAGTACCACTGCTACAGCATGGACTCCATCACATGGGAGACTGTCCTCCAGAAACTTCTTCAGTGTGACTCCTTCCCATGAGCTGCAGTTCACAAACTGCCCCAGTCTGCGTACTTCCCACAGAGTACAGTCAGTCCTTCAGGCACAGCCTGCTCCAATGTGTGTCCTCCACATGGTCACAAGTCCCACCAGCAAACCTGCTCCAATGCAGGCTCCTCTCTCCACAGGGCCACAGGCCCTGTGAGGAGCCTGCTCCAACATGGACTTCCTACGGGGTCACAGACTCCTCCAGGCATCACCTGCTCCGGCGTGGGACCTCTGCTCCTCCATCAAGCTCCATGCGCTGCAGGGACATAACTGCCTCACTATGGTTTTCACCACCCTTCATGGACTGCAGGAAAAGCTCACCTCCCACACCTGGAGCACATCCTCCACTGGCCTTGGTGTTTGCAGAGCTATTTCTCTCACATATTCTGTCTCACAGCCATTGCCACTGTGCAGTAACTTTTCCCCCTTCCCTAGAGGTGCCACCACTGTCGATGATGGACTTGGGCTCGGCCTCAGCCAGTGGCAGGTCCGTCCTGGAGCCAACTGGCATTGGCTCTGTCAGACACGGGGGAAGCTCCTGGCAGCTTCTCACAGCCCTCTAGCCCCCCACCATGGCTACCTGTCGTGGTTTGATATTGGCCAAATGTCAGGCACTTACAAAAGTTGTTGGTTCACCCTCTTCTGCTATACTTGAGCGGAGGAGAGGGGAAAAAAAATAATGAAAGGCTCATGAGTTGAGATAAGGACTGGGAGAAAAACACTCTAAGGGCAAAACAGATTCAAATTTACAGGTATAAGGTAAATTTATTATTAACAGAGTCAGAGGAGATAATGAGAAGTAAAATAAGCCTTTAAAACATCTTTTTTCCCTCCTCAGTCCCTTCCTCTTTCTTATCGACAGTGCAGAGAGACAGGGCATGCAGGTTTTGATCAGTTCATCACATCTTTTGTCCACTCAGGGAGAGGAATCTTTTTTCTGTTATGCCGTGGAGTACTTCCCACGGGCAAAAGTCATCCCAAACTGTTGTGGCATGGGTCACTCATTCACAGGCTGCAGTCCTCTAAGGATAGGCTACTCTAGTTTGGAAGCCCTCTCTTTCTATGTCTGGAAGCAGGGGCCCTCTCTCCCTGTTCTAGTCTTCCACTGGATCAGAGCTTTCTCTGGCATCCACTTGCTCCGGACTTGATTTGACTTTTCCCATGGGCCACAAGTGGATCTCTGCGTCCTCCATGGACTTCATGCATTACAGGAGAACAGTTTGTTTTACCATAGTCCTCTCCATGGCTTGCAGAGGAATCTCAGCTCCAATGCTTGAAGCACCTCTTCTCCCTCTTTTTTTCCAGTGACCTTAGTTTTGCCATGTTGGTTTTTTTTCACGTCCTCACTTCTTCCTCTTCTCTGACTAGAAGAAAAGCTACTGCTCGTAGGTACCATTGTCAACAATTAAAGATTCCTGCAGGATCCTGCAGCACCAAGAGGTTGATCTCATCTAGGTTCCACGTCAGAGAGTTGCTCACAGTGTTTTCACTGCCAGCCATGCGGCCCCACTGCCACCGAGAGGGCAGTGGCAGCCGCTGCGGCGCTGGCCCTGTTTAAGGCCTCTCCTCATATGGGGAGCCGGGAAGGGGAAGCCGCCGCTGCAGCCCCTGCCCTTCCACCTGCAGCACGGCTGGCTAGGGGCGGCCAGACAGGCAAGGTTCACCGCAAGCTGCACCGAGATGGCGGCGACCATGGCAGCGCATTGCCTCGCACTGCACCAGGGATGGCCCCTGGTGGCAGCACCTCGCCACCCCCGGAAAAACACTGCACATGCACTGTTTTGATTTTCTTTGTAAATATGTCATCACAGAGGCATTACCAACCTCTCTAAATGGGCCAGCAGCATATCTATCTTCAGAGCCATCAGAGAGGCTCTGTTGGACATGGTGGAAGCTTCCAGCAGCTTCTCACAGAAACTACCCCTGTGGCCCTCCCCTGCTACCAAAAAATCAGGGCAAATCAACACACTATGCAAACCTGCCTCACCCACCCCTGCCCTCATGTGGTCTGAGCCATCTCCTGCAGTACTGCCGAGGCTTCAGGTCACCTCAGGGCCCCTCTGCTGCCTCCAGGGCTGGTCCTTCCAGCTCCTCTGAGCGCTGTCACTGCCACATACAGGGGACTCACACCACTCCCCAGACGAGGTGGGCTCCCCTCCTCTCCTCCAGGGGGTGGCATTCACAGGCAGGTGGATTTCCATTGACCAAAACATAGGTTAAACTTAGGGCTGATCTGAGCACAGAGAAGCGCCCCGGTGAAACCCCTTCAGACCCATTCCAAAATGGCACTCCCACGCCTGTGCAGCTTCGTTCTGTCAAATTGTTAAGCCATGTGTGCTGTTTAGCTGTACTGTAGCTAGAAATAATTGACTGGTACTTCAGTATTCTCCTACCAAAAACCAGAACCACCTGTTACTTCTATCCAAGGCGCTTACATGCTCTTTAGACACCTCCTGTCTGGAGCAATGCAGGCATTCCGTTGCCTGCAGACCCTGCCCCAGCAGGCAGAAAATCGCTCAGCCAGCCCTGTGTGGGACTGCACTTGCCACAGCTTCTGCCACTGTGTCCCATGGGAGGAACAGCCGCTGGTGGCCACTCTCGCCCTGCAGAGATCCCAAGTGTAGCGCTGTAAGGCTGAGGTGGCTTTACACTACTGAGACAGTGTGGGAAAAACCCAATTTATAATTCAGCACTGTTAACTGTTATATAAGTATAGTCCTGTAAGGCGGTGACATTTACCACCTAGCCATGTTTCAGTCCATTAAAGGCTGGGCTGCTAGTTCCCTTCCTCGTTTGCCTTTTAACTGACACACAGAAAGATGCAATTCCTATGAGTACTGAAGAGTTGCGTCTCACAGCGCTACATCCTTTTCTAGAACTGATGCCTTTCTGAAGATAAAGTTGCACTAAACACTTTATGTTTCACATACTCCATCTGCGCTGGTTTAGGCATACACTTAATTTACTTTTGCTTCCATACTCCTAGTCAACGAAGGGCATCCCCCTCCCCGGAATTCTGCGGTCTGGAATGGGCGGGGCTGCGGGCAGCGACGCCGCGCTCGCGCCCTGCGCCGTTCAGCACGGGGAGTTGTGGGTGATGTAGTCCCTGCCCCGCCGCGGGCCCCTAGGGGCACACGCTCCCAGGCGGCACCGCGGCCCTCGCTAGGAACTGTGGGTGCTGTAGGAACGGAGCACGAGCCAATGGAAGAGGCCGTTTCGGAAGGAACTGCTCGCGCAGGGGCCCTCGCTGAGATTAGTGCGGCGCTATTTGCTAACGGGAGGGCGTGACGGGCGAGCCGGGCCTCTGCCGAGCCAATCGGAGCGGGCCATGTAGAGCCAGCCGTTCCCCGGGCTTGCGTGTGCTGCTGCCAGCGGCCCGTAGTCGGCAGTCAGCGCGGTAGCTGATTGGTGGCGGCGGTGCGGTGGGCGGGGCGAGAGAGCCGGAGTCGGGGGCGCTCGGCGTGGCCCCTCAGAGCCCAGCGGGATGGGGCGGTGGGCGTGCTGGGTGGCCGCGCTGCTGTGCCTGGCTGCGCTCTCGGCCGGTGCGCTGCCCGCGGTCGGAGCGCTTCCCGCGGCCGGTGAGTACCGCGGCTCCGCCTCCCTACGCCCCCCTGGGCCCGAGCGCTGCGGCGGCATTGGCCCCCGGGGCCTGCGGCGGGAGAGGGGGGCGCAGAGCTATCTGTGCGGGTCCTGACGCCTGCACCGGGGTGCGGAGGCGGCGACGGCGGGGGAGGTGACCCAGTGCTCTCGCTGGGGCTTTGGGGTGCCTAGGGGCAGCGCCGACCTCGCTGAGGCAGCGGAGCGGGGCTCCTGTCAGCTGCGTGGCCGCGGGTGGCCGGACCGGGCTGGCTTGAGCTTTGTTTCGCCGGCGCTGCTCCGTAGGCCTGGTAGGAGTCGTCGCATTGCTCAGTGTGGTGCTTGCCTTTGAACAGCTCGTTAGGAGCCCACTTTTTAGTGCTTGCACTGTTTAAAACCGAAGCGAGGCGTTTTATCTCTCTAGAACGCATTTTCTCCCCAGGCCTCTGATAATGCTGATTTCAGCCTTATCAGGACAGTTTTCTCACTTGGATATGTAGAGAACATTTATGTGTCCTGTTTTATGTCCCCATAATACTTTTCCCCCCATCCTTATTTTGTTGTTAGGCAGCTCCGGTTTTGTCTGATTCTTATGTGTTGTCATCTACTTCCTTTTCTGGGGTTTCTACCTCCCACACCCTGCTTTCCACCATGGGCTGGTGGGGGGGATGTGCAGTGCATTTATTTATAAAGCCAGAAGCCACTACGTTAGCAACGGCCTTATGCCGTGATACTGGGGATTTGTTTTTACACTATTTCAGGAAAGTAACTTAACATTTTTTCTAGAGGTAAGTTCGGTAGTTTGTGGTTCGTTTTCCTGTATGCAGTATGAAGTTGAAATTTAAAGTAATATTACTGGCCTTTGGATTATGTGAGCTTTGTAGGTCACTTGATAAGTTGTTTGGGAGCATGAAGTTCTGATAGTTTAACTCAGCCTGTACAAACAAAATGTTTAGATTGAATTGAACTAATACAATTAATAAGCCAAAGAAAGCACAATACATGAATATAGGCTTAGGAGCTGTTTACAAACTTAAATTGCTACTGTGAGGTCAAACTGTTCATTGTTATCCACAATTAATTAGGAGAGGATGTTCAGAGTCCATCTTTTGGCAGAAACCTATGAGAGGAATACATGTCTTGCTCCAGTTTTTGACAAGAGTCATTCTGAAAGTTGTCCTCACTTCTTGCTTTTATTTCCTACAGTAACAGCATGACTTCCTGTAATAGAGACTGGTATAAGCCTTGGGACTGTGTATTAAATGCTTCCTTGAAGGCTTATTTGTTTCTAATATCTGGATTAGAAAGAGTCATCTGGGATGTGAGTGTAGTGGGAAGGGTTTTCAGAAGAATGAGTAAGAATTTGCATTTCCTAGCTTTAGGAAGAGCTTTTAATGAAGACCTTTTTTTTTTAGTAGTGAGCATTTTAAATATAACTTGAGTATTTAAAATGTAACTCTTTTGTCATAAACTTCGTTTAAATCAATTTATTGAAAACATGAGTTGAATGCAAGAAAATTCAGGACTAAGGAAAGACGCACTATATTTTTTTTAAACATGATATTGCTGCAGGTTATGAAGGCATTTAAAATTGGGACTGGGGAAAGATATTACAAAGCATTGGCAAAAGCAGCTGAAAAATGCTAAGTGTGTGTGTTCTACGGACTAAACTGGCTTTCTGGTCATCGCAGCAGTGATGGCCTTCCCCTGCTGATCACTCATTAAGAACATTGAAAAAAATCCCTTTATTTTTTTCTTTTTTTTTTTTTTTTTTNGGGATTTTTTCCTCTCGTTCACAGTCTGAGGTAAAAATGTTCTCATTCTGCCTGAAGAGAGGAAGTGATGCTTCCTCCGACTCCCTGTGTGTTTCATGGCTAACTTCAGCAACAGGCAGATGTTTTTATACTGTCCCGCTGATTGGTGGGACAAATAAGCACGCTCATATACCTGCAGGGAACTTCAGTACCTATTCCTCCATAAGACACAGACCAGTTTTCCCTGACCTTTTTGTTTTAACTTACCTGATTGAAAAATATTCTCTAAACTATTTGCCTTGTTGCCTGGTTGGGAATCTCAGTTCCTACTGAGGAACTGCTGGAGAGTAAGTTCTGTAACTAGTTAACCAGCAATTGCAAGGACACTGGAAAAAAGATTTTTATGCAGGGTGAGGGTTGACCTATATCTCAATCTTCTAGTTGAACTAAAATGAATATGTTGCACAGATTGTAGCAGGGAACAATTTACTTGCTGCCAAGGATGCTTTGGAACTATTCTTGCTGAATAGGTGCCACTTAAGGATTTTACTTAGCTCACTGCATGTTTTAAAGCTTCATGTAATGAGAATAGCATCTATGCTATTGCGTCTGTTTCTGTGCTGAATATATCAGTTGAAAATTTGATGAGAAGTAGTCTGAGGTAATTTTTTTCTTAAGATTTCTTTTTTTCCTGCAAGAAGTGGATAAACAGAGTTTTCATTCTATTTCAATGTCTATCTAGTCACTTGCACAAAAACAACATTGAAAAAAATTGCCAAAAATAATACAGAAGGTCTCCCACGGGTGCTCTAAAGCAGTCACTGCCAAAAAGATTTTTGAGCATGCATTTTGCATGTATTTTTTGTAAGTTAAACATTCATGAACTTTTGTCCTAACATATTATGTACCTCATAAAACATGCACAAAAACACAAATGAAAAAAGAATGAAAGAAAGGTGGAATGACCAGTGTATTAAGAAAAGTTTTATGTGTTAAGAGTCCAAAAGGTATGTTACTCCTGCAGCCCTGGTGGGTTGGCTGGCGTACTCCCTGAGGTGTGCACACTCCAATTGGGAGATCCCTGCTCTTAGCAGAATCCCACTAGTTGCTTTGTTGTCATTGCGTTTGAGGCTTGAAGAGCATGGCAAAAACTAGAAGGAAACTGACAACAGTAATCAGTTAGGGATTCATCAGAGCTGTGGGAGACTGCTTCGCTTACTCAGTTTTTGGCTATTTCCTGAATGTGAGTGACCATTTTAACGTTGAAACTAGTGGTATTTGTTGTCTGGTAGTAGCAGCCCTATAGCTTTATGGGATGTCAGTTGATCTGTTCTTCTAATATAGCAAAAGTTTGAAACTGTTGAACTCCCTCAAGCTAATGGTGTTACTGCTGAATCACACTGCATAGCTTTTCTGGTTTCTACCCTTCTCTCCTTAGTGCTCTCTTGAAAACAGTAATTCTCACAAGATGGTAGGACCTTTATCCAGCATATGGTAGGATCTTTTTCTCAAGCATAAGCTGCCAGAGTACTTTTGCTGTATTTACATAGCATGCTTGAACACTGGTCTTTCTAATTGAGGAAAAATGAATAGTTTTAAAAGCTGATTTTAGTTATATATGAACTGGTGGATGGTTGAAAAAATATTTTGGTTCTGTGAAGTTCTTTAAAGCCCTAGCTGGGCATGATAGCACCCAGCAATATCTACAGCTCATCACCATTTGTAAGTGAAGCATTCTGTACAACATTGTCAGCTGCCCACTTGAGCCACAGGTATTTTTGCCTACCTTTTCCTTTTAATAAATCATTTGACTCCCTTAATTGTTTAACAAATTGTGAGATTAATTTCCACTTGGCCTTTTTAGAGGAGGTTTATAGGACTGGACAGCCTTGGTAACAGATCCAAATTAAAAGAAAAGAAACACAGTTACTTTTTTTAATTGAAGTGTGGAAAAGCAAGCTGAACTATCAGCTTTAATCTGTGTTTGACGCAGGTGCATAAACATAAGATCTGACTGTTCAGTAGCTCAGCCTTGACTAGTAAACTGTTCTTAAATTTAAATGTGACCTTTCATAGACCTTTCATTAACACTTTCAGAATAGTTTTCTTAACTGTTTCATGGGAGTAAACACACTTCTGTAAGTAGTGGGTGCATACTAGTCAGCCAGCACTTTCATAAAACAAGGCTGTAAGTGCTGTAAGTGATCCCTCCTTTAGTCATACTATTCATTATCTCTGCAACCTCATCTGCCTACCTTAGAAGTCTCAAAGCTAAGAAAAGTTAAATTAATATTTTAGTTTTGCTTTAGTGCCTTTTGGAGCCACTGTTTGAAAAAATCATTCAAGTACAACTTCTCAGTAACAAAGCTGGTTTCTTCAGAGAAAATATAAATGATGCAATAGAAAGGAAATAGGTTTATTTGCTTTCAAGGGAAGAAGAGCAAACACTTAGTGAGCTCTACCTTATGTTGCTCAGGTGTTTCTTTCCTTTCAATTTAGTAAACCTTTTGCTTTGCATATGAAGTTACAATAAAGTTGTCCTTTCATAGGTGTACATAGACAGTATAACCTATTTATATTTCTTCTTGTATGGTCTTTTGACATGAAGTGAACGAACCTACCACCACATACTGAAATCAGTGAAGCCTTTTTCAAAATGTTAGAAAGCTCTAGTGCTGTTATGCATATAGGCCAGTGTTGTACAGACAAAAACAATCACCCTAGCTGGTGTAGCTGTTAAAAAAAAACAACCATGATGTTTCCTACTGCAATAATAGGTACTTTATAAGTGCTTTGTATATATTAGAAGGAGCATACAAGCTACTGGGTGGGTTACTCTTAGTTTTCCTGCTCTCCAGAAGCATGTCTGGATGCCTTGACGAGCTCTGAAGTTTGAAGGTGACATTTCATCTTAGGTCAAAATTATTTAGGATAATAGAATGTAGTATGTGGGAAACATGGTAAATGACAAC
Organism: Buphagus erythrorhynchus; assembly: GCA_013400855.1. Lineage (NCBI taxonomy): Eukaryota > Metazoa > Chordata > Aves > Passeriformes > Sturnidae > Buphagus > Buphagus erythrorhynchus. The sequence goes on along the minus strand of VZTT01059231.1, from coordinate 57,214 downwards.
TTCTTTCTTAATTTCAACATAGAAACACCAGCAAGTATCCTAAATGTATATGTGTTTTCACTGAATTTAAAGACCAATTCTCATATCAGGATCTGGAGTGTCAAAGTTCAGTGGTAGAGCTCCTTATAACTTATCACAATCACCCTTATCTGTTAGATTCCTCAAGCTGCTAAGCCCTGAGGTCTCTGCCACTAATGCAGCTAGCCTTGTTCTTTCCTTATGCCTTCATAATGTTTTTTTTTTTTTCCAAACTGGTGTTTGTTCTTATGCTGTCTTGGTTGCTCCTTGCAGGGTCTGTTTCATCTGGAGTGCTCTTTGCTGTCTCCACAAGATTTTCTGAAATGCTCTACACATTTTCATTTTCAGACCTGTAGAGTACAGCTGCTTAGCCACATCAATTGTTCTAAGTCCTTTTTAATTCCATGTTTCCTGGCAGTCAGACTCTTTGAGCTTTACATCTTCTTCACCATCCTCAACAGGCTGTTATTTATGTCTCAGTTGTACTCTCAATCGTCTCATCACCATAGTTCTGCAGCTTCATTTACAAATAAGACTTTGCATTTTTTAATTTCTATTACACTGTTACACCTTAAAGTTGAATTCTCCCTCATCTTCTTACTTATTCCTACCAAAGGTTGTATTTCAAGTAACAATATGGAATCTAGATTCCAGAAAGCAATTTCCCAGATTAACCCTTTCATTGCAAGGGTTATAGTACTAGACTTCAAAACATGACTCAGTGAAGTGTCGTGTTTGTAATTTGTCACTTCAGAGATGATTTATCTCTGGTAAGTCACTTTACTTGCATGAGAATGAAAATTGTACAAGTTTTGTTTGCTGCTGAGTCCTTACGGGAGTCAGCAGAATTCTATAAACTGTTAGAAGTGTTTGTGCAGGTAGCTTTTAATGGCTAATTGTAACATAGTAAATGTATCTCATGTGCAGGGCATTAACTTCTATCAGGTTAGACACCTTTTCCAGTCACAGTGCAGGTCTCCAGCCCATCAGTGCTTTGCCGCTGCTACAGGGCAATGTGCACCCCAGAGCCTCAGAAAGGGGAATTTCTAAACAGAGGAGGAGTTAGTGGCAGCTTTGCTAAGTGGTCTGTTTATGTTTTGAGCTTTTATTTCAATGTGAGTGAGTTGTGTATTAGAGACATGGAGGCCTGTAGCATCTTCTTTCAAATGTAGGAGGATTTGTTTGCTGAAATGAGATGATATCAGATACAGATGACTGAACCAGTCACATCTCAGTGATGTTAATTTTAGAGGCTTCCCATCAAAAATGATAGCACAAACCAAGTTGTGTGAAGCACAATGAGTAGCCCATTTAGTTAAAGGAACAAAACAATCGTTGCAGAAACATTTCTGAAGAACAGTGGTAAAAGTGTCATAAATAAGCTTTTCTGATAATCTTCACCTTTTCACCTGTATTCTTCAGGTGTCTACCTAACAGCCTTTCTTCTTTACCACTTCTTCTCCTTCCAATCTTTCTAATCAAATATCATATACCTTTTAGACAAGAAAGATGACACTTAAACAAAACTTGCATCTCTTGGAGTATCTTAAAGACAAACTAATTCCTCACAGTATTGAAGAGAAACCTCTATATAAAGGTTTGAATATGCTGGTGAAGCAGCAGGAAATGGCATTCTATAAAGGACAGTGTTTAATCACAAGCATGGAGGTATGAATGCAACTTTCTGTTTGCTACTGAAGCTGTTCATACTAAAACTGACTTGGTGACTAAAAACGTTATGTTCCATAGGCCTTTTTCACTTAATGCACACCTTTTTAAATAGTTTAATTTGATTCGAACCATTCAGACTGTGATTTGGGCTTAGAAAAAACACACTTTTTTCCACTGTGGAGACACAGTTGTGTTGGCATAATTTAAGGAAGAGGATCACCTGTGAAGCATTTGTTTCTTCCTCATCACAGCAATAAGGTTTTTCTGAAATGTAGTAGTCAACTTAGTACACTAGAATATTTCAGAACCATGGTACGATATTGTAACTAAAGGTTTTATTTTTGAGATAGTTACTCATGGAAAAGCATTTTACTGACTTATAATGTCTCTTCTAGATGAAGAAGGAAACCAAGATGAATCACTGGAGTCAAAGGTGAGGAGATAAGTTTCTAGTCATTCTGTTTTACCTATGGAGTGAGAGCAAAGGTCTAAAATTCAGAACAATAATTTGATTTTAGGTTTTAAGCTATTCTGTAGCTCTTGCTGTCTCATTAATTTTTTCTGTGCATCAGAGAAATTAAAACTGTGTTACAAGTTTGAAACTTCTTTTTTCAAAGACCTGCAAGGGATAGAGGCAATAGAGAGCTGATAGTAGCTCAGCTTACTTTTGATTTGGCTGTTCAAGTTAATTAATCATATCTTTTAAGATGTTTTAAAATGGATTTTAAGCCAGCTACTGCTTCTCAGTTTCTAATCTTCTAAATTATGTGGGTGCTTTCCTTCAGACTTTATCTGCAGAGGACCAGGTAAAGGATCATTCCACAGGAGCTCGAGTGGTAGCAGGCCAGATCTTTCTTGAATCTGGGAAATCGGACTCTCAATCAGAGAATGAAGAGAACTTTCAGAGTCAAGAAGAGGAAAAAGAAAATTCACTAGAAGAGTTGAACTCTCTAGAAATGTCAAATCTATTAAATAAGGATTTGGAAGAAGCAGAAATACAGAGTCCAGGTAACTGCTCATAGATGTTTGAACAAGTGGCTACATACATGAGTCTAAGTAACTCCAGCATGTGGGTGAACACAAACAGTAATTTTGAACATATGAAATAACTGGTGTCTTAACCTTTCTGCAATGGAATGGTAATTGCTGCCTTTTTCATTAGTAAATAGCATCAAAATGTCTTGAAATATATCGTAATACTCTTCAAATGAGTAGTTATTTTCAGATGCATTTGAAAGAATTTTCCATTTTTCTTATTGTTTCCATCTTGCTGGAAAGCTTTAACTATCAAATAGAGAAGGCCCTGATTTCTTCATATAGAAGTCAATTGCAGATCTTGTGCTCTGTGTATGTATACCAGCAATACAAAGAGAAATTTGCATCAGTCTTTTTCAATTTCCTGGCTGTTTGCCTGGTGAGTCAATTGACAGAAAAGGAACAAATAGTAGTGAAAAGACAAGCTTCCTGGAACAGCATTGAGAGCCTCAGGGCAGCATCTAAATTGCATGTAAACTTAATGAAGTTTTTAAATATAGGTAAAACCTTATATCTTGAGCCTAAATTCCCAGGAAATTCTAATATGGCTTTTTTACTCCATAATTTTATGATTTTTTGATTTGCAGTTAATAGTCAATGATAACTGGATGGCATAGTTGAGTACCTTAACCTTTGCAGCAGACTCTTCCTTTTTACTTGTCCATAAAAAGTAAATCTTCAATATTACTGAAAAATGCAGTTATGTGGTACTAATGATATTTGTCTTCTTAATTCATATTGAAATGTCAGAAGAAACCAGGAGTTATTAAATGAGCTCCATCCTGTAATGGCCAGATGTTTTCTAACCTGTTTCCTTATTAGAGCAGAACTAATATCGGTTTGTGAAAACTCAGTAATAGGCTTAACCATTGCTTTTGATGCTGTGTTGTACAGAAAGAAAGTATATAAAATCTACTAAATATCTTCCTGCCACAAAACAGTGAGCTAAGCACCATATTTAGTCAGTGTAGTATATTTCAAAAGTAAACTTTAAGGTACTTTTAATCTCATACAAAACTAATCCAGCTAACTGGCTCCTCAGGAACTGTTTTTTAACTATACCTATGAACATACTGCAAGTGACTTTCAAAAAACATAAGTTTGTCTTTCACAGTTCTTGGAACATCTTATGAATTAGGTAAGCAGTGTGAATAGAGGGCTTTGTCATTTTTAAAAAAGCAGTTCTCAAAGAAACATACATGTTTTCTGTTAGGAGAAAAGAGAGCTAAAGGACAGCTTTACAAACATTTTAACTGAGCATCTATCTGAGGTACAGATGTTACACCTCTAGATGAGCTGCTGGTAACAGGACTGCATTAAGGGACATAAAAGCTTCTCTAAAAACAGATCAGCTACTGTGTGTGGCCATGACATTGCGTGGAACAAAAGTATATTCTGCAAATGTCCATATATATTTTGTAGGATATAGAACAAAAAATCAGAAATTTAGAATTAGTGCTAGTAAAGGTTTNTATTTTTTTAGTTATTGCTATTTTGTGTTCTAGGGTTTTATGTATGTAGAGAAAATAATATTTTTTTAGTTATTGCTATTTTGTGTTCTAGGGTTTTATGTATGTAGAGAAAATAATATTTTTTTAGTTATTGCTATTTTGTGTTCTAGGGTTTTATAACACTAAAGTTCCATACTAACAATTTTTGCTGAAAACTGCTCACAACTTTATACAGAGATGGCAATTCTTGTTGCATTTATTTTGTATTGGAAGACTCTTACATTGCCAATACTTATAAGTAATCTATATTTGGGTTCCCTGCAGCATAACGTATGAAACAAGACATAAGTAAATTAGGACAAAATATAATGAATTACCACATATTTTATTCAGAGATAGTAAAGAGGTAAATTGCTTCTGGAGCATTTGGTTTGACAAAAGCTGATTTATCCTCTGGGTAAATTGTCTGCCTCACTTATTATTTATCAATGTTTAAGTACATAAATAACTGTCGTGAGCATTTTAACCTGTGATTGCATTGCTGTNAGTGAAAGAGGAAAACTTTTATAAAAGTCTGATTGAAGTAATTCAATCTTCAAAACGTAGAGAATTCTTAGTCTTCATAGAAGATTGATTTTATTTTAAAATATTGGTGATATTGGAATCAGTAACCTTTGAAGTTTTAGTGCATAAGAATTGATAAATTGTGCTGTTCAAAGCCATTTTGAATGCTACTAAATATATTGGCAAAATTANTTATCAATGTTTAAGTACATAAATAACTGTCGTGAGCATTTTAACCTGTGATTGCATTGCTGTGTTGTTCTTGGGATTGGTCTTTGTTCTGGTAGCAAAAACAGCATTATGGTTGAATTTAGAATTTAAAAAATGCAAAGGGGAGCATTGGGGCAGAGTAATTTCAAAACTTTAGTATGCAGCTACATCTCATGCAGAGGACTGTGTAAAACTGCCTTCCCCACAGGAGACAGGTACAAAAGAATACAAGTAAAACCATGAGTTCTCGAGTCATGCTGATATCCTGGACTTGGAGGTTGTTCAAATGACAGTGATAAGAGGTCCTATAAGTTGTAGTTACATGAACCCTTAGCAGGAGTTTGTATATTACTTTGTAGTTAATAAATGTCTGAAATTATTCCAGACTAATTGCATCTTAACACATTATTTTCGAGTGCAGTTACTGAGAATAACAGTCTTTCTCTTGTGATATAATTAACTTGGAGTGATGTGGTGGAACCTGTGTCAAGGCATCCAGTTATGAAGAGCAGGTCCAACTATACCTGAAGACTTTCTATTGCTTCAAAAAATCAACATGAAGTATTTAAACTAGTATAGTCTTTAGGCCTTTCAATTATGGAACCTCAAAAAAAGAGCTAATTTTCTCTGTAACTACAAAAATTACAAAGTTAACTTGAAAAAACTCTGTAATTGACATTCAGTTGCATGATTTTGTAAATGTTTTCAAATGAAGCTGAATCCAACTGTTGGATGTAGCTTAGTGAAAGAGGAAAACTTTTATAAAAGTCTGATTGAAGTAATTCCATCTTCAAAACGTAGAGAATTCTTAGTCTTCATAGAAGATTGATTTTATTTTAAA
>VZTT01059231.1:18868-42405 GCA_013400855.1 Buphagus erythrorhynchus | reverse complement strand
CAGTCCTCAGCACAGGAAAGACATGGACTTGTTAGAGTGAATACAGAGGAGGGCCATCAAGATGATCAGAGGGATGGAACACTTTTCCAATGCAGACAGGCTGAGACAGCTGGGATTCTTCAGCCTGGAGAAGAGAAGGCTCCAGGGAAATCTCATTGCAACCTTAATACTTAAAGGGGTCTTAACAAAAGAGAGGGAGAGCAACATTTTGCACAACAGATGGTGATAGGACAAGGGGAAATGGTTTTAAACTAAATGAGGAGAGATTAAGGTTAAATATTAGGCCAAAGTTCATTATTCAGAGGGTGGTGAGGCAGTGGAACGGGTTGCTCAGAGAAGTTGTGGGTGTCCCATCCCTGTAAGTGTTCAAGGCCAGGCTGGTTTGGGCCCTGAGCAACCTGGTCTAGTGGCTAGCATCCATGCCCATGGTAGTTGGATCTAGATGATCTTTAACCCAATCTGTTCTATGATTTTTAATTTAAAACATGATTGGCAGGCTGCTGGCAGTGATGATAATGCATTACTGCTTAGAAAGGTATTTAGGGTCACTTGTCTGAGATCTGGGTTGTGGACTACCTTCTGCCTCTAGGGAGCTAAATCATTATTACTCTGAGTATCTTCTAAGGTGAGGCTACAATAAGTGCAAGCTCTAGCTCATCTTTTTCAGGCTGTCATTGTAGTAGAGGATTCAAAATTAATGTCCTTAAGACCTAAAAAAATAGCATAATGTACTGTTCAAGGCACCTGACAGAAGAAATTACAATTCCTGCTTTCTCTGTTGAAGTGAACTGTGTTTAGTAACCAATTTTTGCTTTGTTTTTACAAAGTATTTTGACTGCCAATACAGTTTGATTTCTACTGGTCTCAAGATTTTTGCCTGATTGCATGCTTTTCACTGCACATGGGTAGAAATTAAAAATGAAGGGTATTGTCATGGAAANTACCTGAATTGCCTCTGGATGAGCTCCTGGCTCTCAGCTGATCACAGAGGGAGGTGCCTTTGGCACACAGTTTGGATGGCAAAAGACAGGCAGCATGACTGTTCTTCAATAATGGCCTTCTCTTTCAGATGTACTCAGAAGGAAGTGATGTTGTACCTCAGAGCAATGAAACAGCCCTTCAGTATTTCAAGAAAGCTGCTGATATGGTATGATTATCTGTAAGGTGGAGCTACAGCATGTGCACTAAGGAGTTGATCAGCTCTGAAATGCTGCAGATGCTTCATGTGCTCTTCCATGTGCACACACCTACTCTGAGCTTCTATCTCAGATTAATTAGCCCATAATCTGACTTGCCTAAGGTGTCAAAAACTGCTCTGGCCATGGTGCTTCATGAAGCTATGTTCAGCATAAGGAGTCTAACTCTCATGAATACAGTCTATTTCATCAATATGAAATGCTGTCCACCTAAATAGTCTGCAATTCTGTGAACTGCTAGTGTTTGTTAATTTGAAGTTGTCTTGTCACAGGAATTTACAGTGCTTTTGTTTTGTGAATATATAGTAGTTTTATACCTCTCATTTCATTGGACTCTTTGCTTTTTGGGATGATGTTTTTTGATTAAGTTAATCCTTCATATCTGTCTTTGATCTATCCCTTATGACAGTGTTTGTACAGTTAAAGCATGAGTAGTCCTCAAGGAAGGGTGTTCATCATGTGAAATACAGTAGGTTGTTCTGAAGGGACTGTTGCAGGATAACTGCCTTTATGGTTCTTATATTCCACAATCACAGTGCTGTTCCACATTTCTGTGCTAAAGTGAGGATTTCTCAATGTGCTCATTCCTCGCATTCACTGAAAATTTCTGATGTATCCCATTGCCTGTCCTGGCACTGAAGGAGTGCCATAGTGCCTCCTTTTGCAGGGTCAGTGCTTAGTAATGTAGCCCACAGGACAGGCACCATTCTACCCTTAACACAGGTTCTTGGAGTTCCTGGAGTTGTTTTGGGAGCTTCTGTAGCACCCAAAACATTTTGAAGTTGAAAAACTAAAGATGAGTAAACTAGTAATGCCCCATCTTTCTAGAGTTACAGGTTCTACATCTTGTATGTCACTGTAAAAGTGCACAGTAGACTTTCATAACCAAAACTGAAAGCTTTTCCCTATTCATCAGCTGTGTAGTTACTGAATCAAAGTTACTATAAATGCTAAATAACTATAATGCTAAATAACTCCCTAAGTAACTATTACTGGGGCAAAAATGTTTTAATGATGTTAAAGACATACCAGATTTGAAAGATGTAGGAGTAGGTTTTGCCTTTCTTTGCTGAAGTGTTTTTCTGTGTTTTCAGGGTAATCCAGTTGGACAGAGTGGATTAGGAATGGCTTACCTCTACGGAAGAGGTGTTCCAGTGGTAAGCTTTTGACAGTAGCCTTTCTAATCATAGGTGATTGTGTGACTTTTTGTTGTCAATGGATTTTTTTCCTCTGGAGGGAAATACTGTAGAAGGCTTAATTGTGAAGATTTGTTACACTGAAAATTCCTTCAGGTAATCTGTAATGTAGAAAACATGCACTATGGAATTAGCAGCTATGAGAGAAACATCCTGATTTTGCTCTCAGAAGTTTGAAAATGTGGCTTAAGTTATTAGAAATGCATAGAAGTGTGCATTTTAGCAGGAGATTTGAGCTTGTCTACAATTTTCTTGTGAAATAAAACAAGTCCTAACTGTCCACATTTGTGTCTCTTGTGGAAGTGGAGGAGCACTGAAACTTTTATTTAGTTCATTTGTTTTATTGCTTTTCCCATAGGAAGGTTTCTTGTCAAATGTTTTATATTTAGGTATGCAAACACATACTCAAGTTGAATTAGCCCAAAGTTGAGGAAATAAGTAAGTATTTTAGAAACAGAACAGAGCTTCCATTCTCTTAAGCATAACTGTTCATAGCAATGCTGTATGTGGATGCCAGCTTTGAGACAGCTGCAGAGCTACAACAGGATAAATACCATTGTAGTCTATTTCATTTTTTGCTTCCAGATTTTTAACAGAGGAATATTTTCACTGGAAAATCTTGCTGTAATTTTTCTGTAAAACAGATCTGTCCTTTCACATATGCACATGCATATTTTCTGTCTTAAACGTTGGTGTATTGCAAAGCTCTAATGACTGGACCAAATCTTCCTGCAGAACTATGAGCTAGCACTGAAGTATTTTCAGAAGGCTGCAGAACAGGGATGGGTTGATGGACAGCTTCAACTAGGTTCCATGTATTACAGTAAGTGGCATCAAAACCATCTGCAGGTCTAATCACCTATTCTTTCAGTCACTGTTCACTAGGTGGTGTTAGAAGTGTGCACACACTGCATGTAGAATGGGCTTACTACATTGAGCTTGTGTTTCATTCTGTTTTTTCCTAACATTTTCACAATGCTTTTCTAGAGTAATTTTAAAGAGTACTGTATTTCATACAATGCTGCTTTTCAAGAAGAATAAATAGTAATTATTTAATCTTTCTTTTAGATGGCATTGGAGTCAAGAAAGACTATAAGCAAGCTTTGAAATATTTTAACTTGGCCTCCCAGGGTGGCCACATTCTTGCTTTTTATAATCTGGCTCAGATGCATGCTACTGGCACTGGAGTGATGCGGTCCTGTCATACTGCTGTTGAGGTAAGGTCACCCATTTGTAAGGCAGTAATACTGCCTTGCAAGAGATTGACTATAATCACATCAGCCTGTATAGGACATTTCCAGCAGTGACTGCAAAGTCAAGGCTACCAAAAGGAAAAGTGATATGTTAGCAAACTTGTTTGGATTTCATGAGAAAAATTTTTGGCTTTTATGTTACGTCAGGTTTGTATTTCCTTTATTAACTTCAAAGAAAATCAAATAATGTAATACAAAGCAAGCAGCAGAAACTTATAAGTACCAAATACTTCCTTTATACTTCCATTTCAGTGTAACAAAACTAAGATACTAAATAATTCTGAGTAAGCATCTGAATCTTACAAGTTGCTGTCTTTACTTAGTAAGAATCTTATCACTTGCTAGTCACCTATCTGCTTAGCAGCTTGTGTCTTAAAGTAAGCCTGTCTTAAACAGTGGAGTTTGCTTGTCATGTTTTTCATGTGAAATATAAATATTTTGAACAGGCATCAGAATGTTAAAGTGTTACTTCTTGCAAAACCTAAATTTTTGAAGTTCCTGACAACCAGTATCCTCCCCCTTCCTTTTTCCTCTGCAGTTGTTTAAGAATGTATGTGAACGGGGGCGTTGGTCTGAAAGACTGATGACTGCCTACAACAGCTATAAAGATGGTGATTCAAATTCTGCTGTGGTTCAGTATCTTCTTCTGGCAGAGCAAGGCTATGAAGTTGCACAAAGCAATGCTGCTTTCATACTTGATCAGAGTAAGAATCTGAATATGTACTGAAAAGAGTTTTTCTGGAAGTGGCATGTTAGAATTTTAATGAAGCTCTTGTCTTTTTTCCTGGTATTCACGCTGGAAAGTAATCAGTAGTAATACTGCCTTCTAAGGATGTCTTAGAAGTCTTACTTCATAGAGTAAAAGTTAAAATACATTTAATTTCTGACTTAGGGATTTTAAAGTGGCAGAGGCAGAGAGTCTTTAGAAACTTGCACAGTGCTGAAAATTCTATTCCCTGAATTTCCTAAGCACACTTGTAAAAGTAGGAATTACATTAGGTTTACCTTTGACCTGTACTGTGCATAGAAGTCTCAGTGTCCTTTGTTCTTTCTCTTGTAATGCATTTTCTCAGCACCTTCTTCTTTTTGTAACTTTACTGATGCTACTCTTGAAGCAGGACTAAGGAGCTGGGCAGTTGGTTCTCTTAGATTTGAAAAAAAAAACTTGTCCCATGTGTCTTACTGGAACTAGATGGCTAGAACTTGAATTTAGTGGAGTTGGAAGTCATTGGGAGACAATGGAAGTACAATGGCAAATCTTTCTAGAAACTGCAAAACACAGTATTTTAATTTTTCTCTATACCAAATCTAGGTCTCATTGCCAACTTTATCTCTTAGTATTGAAAGCACCTATTGGTGGCTGATGGGCTAATCTAACATCTTCATTTCCACTTCATGTTTTTCTAAGGTGTGTGAGTGAGTAATCTTTAGATAAGGTACAGTACTTACAGTCTTGGCTGGAAGTGCATGCTTGCAAAGAAACAGCATTTTTCCCTGAGTTAAAATTCTTGATTGTCTTTATTGAGATATATCTGTATCTCCACTGGAGATTGATTTAAAATTACTTTATATGTTTTATACAGAAAATCTTTGTGTCAGCTGTGGGATAGTACAGCTGAAACTGTAATTACAGTAGAAGTTCAAGTTATAAATCCTTTGAATTGTCTGAACTCTGATAGTTCATGAACCTTCAAATTGTGACATGAACAACTTCTGAAGTAGCTGAAGCAGTGCCATGTATAAGAGACTGCAGTCTCTGGCTGGTTAACGAGTTTAAGCCTTTGTTTCACCTGACTAGTCCTGGGTTTCAGATGGCCAAACTATAACAGGTTATACTTCAGCCTTGTATTTGTCAAAGTCCAAATTATGTTCTCTTAAGACTTCCATTTTCTGTCATTCCTCAAGTATGCATCAGAATCTCCTACAGCTGGAATGGGAGAGATGCTTGGTAAGCCATAGTTCAGGGTGAAATTATATAGTTTGTTCCTAGCTCTCTTATATGGGCAGAGAAATGGAAGGGGGTTTTATAAGTTTCAGATGGGTTGAATCTTGTTTGTTCTATAACATAGATTGCTTCAAGTTCTTAACTTATTTCAGCAGACTGAAGATAAGCAGGGGGTTTTTGTGGCTATGTGTGCATATACCATAGTCCTATTTAACTGGATTATTTCCTTCTTTAGAAGAAGCTAGCATAGTAGGAGAAAATGAAACCTATCCTCGAGCTTTGCTTCACTGGAATAGAGCAGCTTCTCAAGGTATGTCTGTACTTCACAATTCCAATCAGTTTGTTTTTATGTTGAGAAATACATTCAGTGTAGGTTTGCAGCTGCAGTGTGAGCTGCAGGTTGAGCTTTGGGTGGGAGGAGCCCGAGGCAAGGGGCCGTGAGCTGCTGACCTTTTGTATAACAAAGGGCATGGGGACCTGTGGCCCAGCCAGGTGAGGAGGCACAGCAGGAGCCAAGGACCCCAGACTTAAGTATGAACACACTGTGAGGGTATAAAATCCCAGGAATTCCTTTGTTTGGGATTCCTCCTCAGAAATACAAGCTCAGGCTGTTTTTTATATTACTGTGCTATTATTAAATTGAGCATCTGAGACTCAGCTCTTGGAAACCCAGGGTCAGAGCAGTAAGGAAAGGTTGTCTGCCCATGTGACAGTGGGACAAGTAGGGAGTCAAGTGCCCATGAGCCCTTGCAGCCGCCCAGTAAGAAGGGGTAAGGAGCTTCAGTCCCTGCAGTAACAGTCTGTAGTGGTAGGAGTGTGATGGCCAGAGTGCCTCCCACATGGTCAGATAGGAAGGTTAACTAAAGGTTAAGATCCTTAACGTTTAGTAGAGCTATTAAATGTCTGATTTCATATGTTTTGCTATGAAACATGTAAAGAGGGAAAGAGTAGCTCTTCCTGGTCAATAGAAGTTGTATCCCGGGTAGGGTAGTTGGCATTCTTTGTTCTGCTGTTAGCTGTAGTGTCATTAAAATATCCTTGCAGGTCTGAGCCTTTCTGTGATTCTGAAGACTGAAAGGGGGAAAATACAAATGTACTTTTTCTTTTGCTGTTCTATATGGAATTATAGAGCAGTGTTAAACAACATTAGCAATGTTTACACTGACTTTTCTAAAAATATATCTACTTGGAAAAATAGATCCAAAATCCTTAAGAGTAATTTGTTACATTTCATCATTTAAAAGAAATGCTATTTCCTATTCAAAGTAAGCAGAGTCCAGTGATGAAGAATGCAGCCTTGATATCCAAACAACACAAATTTAAACTCTGGTGCTTGTGATCCTACTCTAAAATAAGCAAAAATTGACTTAATGATTAAATGTCTTGAGGTATCTAACTTCCAAATGGATGCATCTACACTAATAGGTCTACTAGTTTTTGACTTTAGAGGAAGAGTACCGTGCAAATTCAGACTTTGAAGGCTTTTAGTTGGAAGTTAAGAAATTGAGAGGACGACATGGATGATGAGACACTATTTTTCAAGTTTCCTTTGTCACTGCTTTTAAAAAAAAGTTGAATCCTTTAAAGGCCATATAACAAATGAAAATTCTTTCTGTAATAAGTGACTGATTATAAACATGTTATGGGTTTTCAGTTGATACCACTTCATAGCAATAAAAATGTTGGTATGATTACTAGGAAAAGGTCTTACCTGCAAGTAGAAATTGGTTGTGTTTTGATTAGCTTAACCAAATTTTAAAAATAAAAGCTGTTTATATGAGGGGGTGGTAAAAGATAAACAGTTTGTACAACCTGTGAAAAGTAATACTAATGCTCCTACTGCATCTTCATAGGAAGCCAAAACGGATTTTTTGCCTAGGTATTTTATTTTTTTGTTGTTGTTTCTTGATTTATAGGATATACTGTTGCAAGAATTAAACTTGGTGATTACCATTTTTATGGTTTTGGTACTGACGTTGATTATGAAACTGCATTTATTCACTATCGATTGGCATCAGAACAGCAGCACAGTGCTCAAGCAATGTTTAATCTGGGCTACATGCATGAGAAGGGATTGGGCATCAAGCAGGTGAGTAAGCTGTAGACTGAGAATCTGCTTGGTTAGAGTACACTTGCTAATATTCAGTTAAGTCCATAACTACTACTGGGTTTTAGGTATTATGTAACCACTTAATTGGAATTATCATGTCTCCCAATAATTCAGCAATAGGCAGTGAACAAGTATATTGACTTCACACTTAACTATGTGAAGTAATGATGCATAGACAGGGAAGAAACATTTGCCCAAAACCCTGAATATTGGCAAAAGAGTGCCATATGCTTCAGTAATGCTTTCAAGACTTTGAGGTGTAGTGAAATGTATGCAAATCAATTTCAGGCTCATGGTATTTTAATACAGGATTTTTCTCATCCTCTGTTAAACATTGGTAAATTGTTTCCTATATCGTGACATTTTGAAAACAAGTTAACAAAACATAAACAGGACCAAATCAGCTGTAGTTTTTCAAGTTAGGCAAACTATGCCACCTAAAGAAGACTGTATATCTGATTCTCCTAGGAAGCCATGCTGTGTTGCTGTCCATGAGTTAATTCTTATGGAATCTAGAGCAACATACTTCTGTATGTGTCAAAATAATGTAATTGGCTATTGCATCCTAATTTTGGGCAGCCTACCTTAGCATATAGTAGTAACTTGACCTGAAACTGTGAGAAATGGCTTCATTTTCTCAATTTTCAGTGAGCTTCCAACTTTTTTGTCTACGTATGCACCTTTTAATTACTCTGTTGGTCTATTAAAAGACGGATTTTTGCTTCTTGACAAAATATGAGAACAATGCAGAACAAATCATAGGTCAGTATTGTTGCAGCATCAGACAATCAGCATTTGAAAAACGCTTAATGACCTAGATGCAGACGTGACAATACAGTACACAAACTGCATTTTTTTCTAAAGCTTATTTTTAAATGTTACTTTAGGATGGTTTTCCCTTTGTAACTGAGCCCTCAAAAGTTGTTAACTTCTGAAAATAATTCTGCAGCTAAAAGCAACAATTCTAAAGTTGGAGGTTTTCTTAAAAAAAATTCAGGCATGGAACCTTTTTCTTCTGTCTTGAATACAACACAATTTAGATCAAATGATAAAAGGTTTGGAAAGGTTATTGCATCGTGTTCAGCATGATGAGAAAAATGATTCCTAATGCCATCATTTGCACAGAGTATTCTCCAGCCTGAAGCATAGATGGCTAAACACAGAGCCAAAATGAATGCACAGAGGTTCATGATGAACATATGTAGCCTTGCTTTATGGAGAGGAATAATACTTTCTCTCCTTCAGATCCACCATGGAATGTTGAATTGCAGGGGAAATAGAGATAGTTAATATAGTATAGGAAAGGAGCCCTGAGAATGTCTAAGCAAGGAAACTGCATGTGTAAAACTAGTCTCAGTAATTCTGAATACATAATGTCTTTGCTTTCTGTGTTCTAAAACTTTACAACTGTAAGATGAGAAGATGGAGATTTAGGACTGATTAGATAAGGCATGGGGCTGGGCCAGGATATTCTAAAAAAGGCTAAGACTGGGTTTTGCATGAAGCAGAATATTTGGCTTTCACAGAATGGAAATTGCTGAATTTTGAGTACCTCTGAAAATGACTGACAGTGAAAGTCATATTTCCCGATGTAGAAGGATGTCAACTACTGAAGGCTGCTCTTCCACTAGAGGCTTCTGGATGGCACATATAAACCTATAGTAGCACTGTAGCATGTAACAAAATTGGGGGCTTAATGTTTTGAAGAAAAGGATGTGTACTTGAAATCTCTCCTCACCTAGATCCATGTCATTAAGATTGCAAACACTCCAGGTCTAGGGAGAATGTTCCAATAAGATGGCCTGCACAAATTCAATTCAGGTCACTGTTCATTCTAGATAAATGTGGTATTTCTTAATGTTGGGAGTTTTATTTTTTTCCCACCAAACAGCTTTTGTCTTACTCTCACTTTAATTATTGAATAAATAGTCTTTTTCTTACATATAGAATTTTATGCTCCACTTCCTGTACCAAGGTGATTTTCAAAGTCAGACCAGATCAGTTGCAAATATTAAGCCCTTTCAGAAATCTAACACATACACTTTGACACTCTTCACAAATTTCATGTTGTCAATCCCTGAGGCTACATGTCAGAATGAAGACTGTTTCCATAAACCGCTCAAAATTAAGAATGAGTTAGTTTTATTACAGTATCATGTTAAGATTTGGTGTAGTATTTCAGTGCTATTTGTGTACTATAGCTCAGACTCTACAGTTTGCACTTTTCTGTCAAGTAAGAGTAAAGTATGTATAAGCAGAATGAAGTGCTTACTAATTAGAAATGAAAATAAGTCATTATTTAGGATCTCATTTTACACCAACACTAGCACAGTGCAAAGGAGGTAAGGAATCTTTTAAATAGTTAGACAAAAGACAAGCTTTCCAGCCTCAATGAGTATTAAGAATTGTTCTATTAAATTAAAATACTAAAATGTGAGCTACTACATCTTTCATTTAATACATTGATTTTCATACTGTTATTTCCACAAGTGTTACAGAATTAAGTTTTGCTGTATCAATGAGCAGAAAACCTATATGGTATTTCACCATCAGGAAATTATCAAATGGACATGTGGCATAAAGTCCTGGAGATTTCTCTTATTTTAAGTGTCCAGTTTGGAACACTTTCAGAGGCAAGTCTTAGATGAGCCTGTTCTTCACATCATTGGGTGAACATAGCCAGTTTGTATCCAAATATTCTAAGATTGCACAGTATGTATCTGAAGAAGAGCAAAAAAAAACACTGAACAAACAAGGAAAGTTAAACGATTCTATATATGTAGCCTCAGTTCTTACAGTCACCAGCTTGTTTCAGTTGCCACCAAAGAGAGCACTAATTTAAGCTCTTCTGTAAATTGCTCTGTTTGTGCTCATACTTTTGCCAGGCTGCTCTCACTAATGCCAGTTATGTGCATTTTGGACAAGTAGTAAAATCTATTTTGTGTATATGTGCAGAAATGGTTAGAAGCTGCACTATGCAGCAGGCATACTGTAGTGTAACTGAGAAGAAATGCTGCTGCATATTCCTCTGAAACTTGGGTTTTCTTAGTCTTTCATGTTTCTTGTGGCATCAGCGATGGTAGAGTACTAGAGTTACTGAAATATTTGCCTTGGTTTACAGTGGATAGGTTGAATATGTTATTACTAACCTGTTTGTGAACTTCAATTCTAGCATCAGTTAAAATAGCTTCATCCTCAAATTGAAGCTTCCATTTACTTACATATTCAAAGGTGAACATGTCTCAGGAAAAAAAAAAAACTATGGTTAATTTTTCAAGTTCTTCAAAACTGAGCTTTGAATTTTCTTACCTTTAGGATATTCATCTTGCAAAACGATTCTATGACATGGCAGCTGAAGCAAGCCCGGATGCTCAGGTTCCAGTCTTCTTAGCACTTTGCAAGCTTGGAGTGATTTATTCCTTGCAGTACATACGAGAAATCAATGTAAGTAATGCAGAATTAAAAGAAAACAGCAGATGTGTTTTTAATTTTTAAAAGAAACTCAATTTGTAATCTTACTTAAGTAGAAGTATTGCTTGAGCCTTCTGCAAACTTAGGATAGATTTGTTTTCTACTGTTGCATATTAAGAAAGTCACTGAAGCTTTCATTCCTATTTCCTATTTGTGCAGCTCTCTGAAACCGAAATGTGCACAGGCAGTGCTCTTCTGTGCTGTTCTTCCTTTGAAGAGAATTTCTCAAAATTGCTTGACTGTTTTTATCCATGACCATCTGCTATCAAAATGAAGCAGATTTAACTGACATAATTGCTCAGGGGAAAAAAAATATATCCCTAATTCTCAGGATATTTTATATTCAGCTGTAACAACCCCATTAGAGTTGTGTTTTATCTCTGTGGAGGTAAAAATATGTTTGTATTAGATAGTTTAGGTATTTTGTAGTGTTTCTACTGGGAGATGGCCCTGGAAAAAAATTTATCTGGAATTAAAGGGAAGTCTTTCCAATATTTCTCAATGTTCTGACATCTTACTGCCTTTTTGGATTAGTTAATAAATTAAAATTATATGGAAGTTATTACCACTTAGAGCCAATGCAATTTCAGGCGATTCAGCAAAATTTGACAAATTATGGTAGTCTTGAGACTGAGGACAGTCAAAATGCTCTTAGTTGGGCAAATACATAGCACTCACAGAAGCTAGTATGCAGAGCACAGCTTTCCCTAGTTTTCAGTCTGCTGCTGCAGATTTAAATTGGCAGTGACTGTGTAGTATCATCAGATACAGTAATGAAGTGTAGAAGTGCATGTTGGCTAATCCTTAATGCAAATGGAGTCTCAAAAAAGGACACTTCAGTCTAAACTAAGTCACTTTAATTTCCCTGTCCATTACCTGCACAAATCTCAGCATTATACCACACAAGTGTCCTGGGGCATAATGCTCTGTCATTCCTGGGAAAGCCACAAAATTCCATAGTGAGAACTTTCATCTCTACAATAGAAAAAAGAGTACCTCATTCTATACAGCATGGCTCTTAATTCTAATCATATTTTAGTTCCTGGAAGCTAAGTATCACTGATGTGATACTATTTTTTCAGAGAGGAAAAGAAGTTTTAAAAGTTTTAAAACTGGTACTTGTACATGAAAATTATTACAAGTCAAAATCAAACTAATTTCCCGTTTGTGTTCTTTGATATAATGTGGACTTTTTCTTTCTTAGATAAGAGAGGTATTCTCACATATTGATATGGACCAGCTGCTGGGGCCTGAGTGGGACCTCTACCTTATGACTATCATCGCCTTGCTCCTGGGAACAATTATAGCTTACAGACAAAGGCAACACCAAGCAATTCCCAGACCAGCAGGACTGCGGCCAGCTGTGCCTCAACAAGAACCGCCCCCAGAGCATCAACCACCACAATAGCAACAAAAGCATCAGTGAAAGAACTGGATTTTTCCAAAAGGAACAATTTTCATTGTGAATTAGGTCTTTGGATCAACAATCCCTCCCCCAAAAGAGGCACAAAGAAGTTTAAAAAAAAATGTTTGAAAGCTGCTTAGAATGATGCCTTTTTTCAGGGATAAGAAAATTATTTTGAAACTGATTTGAATGTTATTTCAGTGCCAATGGAATAACACTATGGCTTTTTTCATGGAAACACAAGAGTGCTACTACAAAAGTGTTGCCTGCTGTATTTAGTTCATCTTTATTTAGAGTCCTTTTCATCTCCCAGAGAGACAGAACGCTAACAGTGGAAAGGTTTTGCCTGCTTGATAGCAGTTGACCTTTATAAAAGTAATAATAATAAGTTTATGGCCAATTTAAGTCCAAGAAGCTGAACTATATTCAAATTCTGAAAAGATTAGAGCTGTTAGGAACTTAAATTCTGACCTGCATCCCAGGTATTGCTATAGTCCTTATTTCATATTTTTTTTTAGTACTTCTCACACTTTGGTCTTTTAGGCTGTGTTGGATGGTTTAACGTAGGTTATTGATAAACCCTGTAAAACTAAGCCAGCAAACATGCCACTCTCCATTTGTGTATTTTCATTTTGGGTATTTTCCTCCATTCCCCTTAGTTCTCAGCAGTCAGTCTGTAGCCCTTGAGGTGGAGTGGGACAAATTGGATCTATAAAGCTTATCTATCGTTGAAAACTGTCCACACAGTGCCCAGATCTCACATACGTCTAAAATTTTTCAGGAGCCTGTGTACTTTGCAATCCTTCACGACAGGAAACCATATTGGTAGTGTTCCTGAATTTAAATTTGTCATTACTAAGAGGCTGAGTCTAGATTGCAGAAAGCACCAGTATTACTGCGCACACTGAAGAAAGGAGAGAGCCAGAAACCTCAGTGAATTAGCTGACTTGCTTTTAGAGTTGGAAGTTCTGTGCTTAATTTTCAACAATCCTGTTAGTGATTTGCACTGCAAGAAAGAAATGTGTGTATCTCATGCATGCATCTGCTTAATGCATCTACAAAAAAGAGCCACAAAAAATGCATACTCTCTACAAAAGGGCATGGGCTTATGCCAGTGATGCTACTCCAAAACTACAGGGGTGCTCCTGCTGTCGCCAACCTCTCTTGGACCTGGCATAGAGGAAAGTCACAATAATGTCTCTGGCCGTGCCATCTCGAGGACTCCTTGTAACAAGAAAATCCAAAGAGAAAGAAGACTAGTGGCTTCTTGATGCCACCAGGTCAGTGTAAAGGCCTTTTAATGAGTGCAAAGAATATGACCTGTGGACTGATGATTTAAGACTGCAAGGGGAATCTTCACTTAGTGATGATTTTCATTGAACTGTAATTTCCAGGGCTGGGGGTGGGAAGCAGTGGCAGAATAGTTTAGAAGCACGAAATGCAGAAGTGTCTGTTCTTATTTACCAATGGTAGTTAAATATTGGTTTCTGTACTAGCATTAAACCCTCTGAATATACTATCATAAAGTTGAATGAATGCAAATGAGGAGGCTTTAGCTGCTTTCTGACAAAAGCTGTTGTGTTTAAAGGGTTAAGGGCTTCTTTTCATGCAGATATTTTTCCAGTGTATTGACAACAATGTATCAATACACTTTATTTAGAATTGAGATTTTGGTATGGTTTCATACTTGGTACATTTGCAAGGAGATCATTGCACAATAGATCTCTAGTTTGGGATAGAGGATTAGCAATCCATTCTTTTGTAAATGGAAATGTCACAGATGACTAGTATTAAAGGTACTAGTGTTATATGTAGAACATCTCAGTACATCACAATGCTTATGCTGGTCATATAAAGACAAATCTTTAATTTTAGTGTGGAGGGTTGCAGCATGTCATAGAGGAATATCTTGTTCAGTCTTAATCATCATTATCAGATGAAACAGTATTGAACTTAAATGTAGTGTCTTATATGTACAGCATTCCCCAGCTGCATTTCTAAAATATCTGTGATTTCTGAACACTCCCTCTGAAATATTTTGCCACTGTTCACTTAATATCTCTTTTTAGCTTGGCATGAGTAAATTAAAGATTATATGGAAAATCTTATTCAGTTAAATACCATTAGTTCATTGGTATTGGCCTCCTAGGCAATTTAACAATTTTGTTACTGCATTATTAAAATGTTTTGGTTGTTGATCTATTAGAACTAAATTCTAAAAGCTCTATTGCATGAGAATCTCTCTCATCACTGCTGCTATGTGACAGTTATAGATGACTTTCAGTGAATCTGATGCATTTTTACATCCAAGGAATCAGCAGAAGAAAACAATTGAAGATCAGCAAGTTACTTCATTTTAAAAAAATGCTTTTTGAAGGAGCAATAAGGAATTCTTTCTCCTGCTTTTTTCCCTTCCACCAAATTACTACCACTAACTTTTCAGATGATATTCATTTGAACGTGGTGGTAGAAGAAAAAAGGTACTTACCATAAATAATGGCAAGTTAACTCAGGGATTATAAAAATGAGTAAGTTTTCTAAATCAGTTATCTACACCATGACTTAAGTTTGTGACAATCCCTTACTACTCTGTTCTGAAACTTGCATTTTGAGGAAAGTATGTTTAATTCTTACTAGCAATATGTTCCTTGTGCACTCAGTTAGTCAAGCATCTTTTTCCTAAAGAAGCTCAGTTGCTTAGTTTACTACAGTGAAGTACTTTTCCCTTTTGGTAGTACACAGGTTATCTTACAGTTTATATGCAGGAATATTTTAGAAGGGAAATTGGATTTAAGAGAAACCTTTCTGGGTGTGTTCAGCATGGTTTGAATGGAAAAGTTTTATTCTTTGTGTGTAGTAACATAGGCCAGAGCCTGCTTATTTGATCTTCACAGACACGTGCTCTTCTTTCCCTGCACAGAAAATGGAACTACAGAGCAGTAAGTGTTACTGGTGGGATTTTTATATGTAGGAAAACTGTGGGAAGATACAGAGAAATGCATTATTCTGCATCTCAAATTATTAATCAAAGACATTAGCTGTTCTTGCTAGCTCAAAAAACGCTGAACTGATGAGAAAACAGGATTTTAGTTCATCACTGGTGAAACTTGTCCCAGAGCTATCTGTTGAAATAATTTTCTTGCTTCATATTGTCCGTGATGGGACAGTGTAATAGAAGGTAAGGCCTTTGATACAAACATCCTAGTGAGACTCTTGTGAGATAGTTTTACTCACTTTTTAATCATCTTCCGTAAGTCAGCTACTCTTATTAAAAAAAACAAACTATCAAATGTTTTAATTTGGGGGAAGAACATTAAGATATGGCTTGTGAAAGGACTTTTAAAGACTATGCATTATCTAATTTCCACCTATTATATGCTAGTTTTGGCCTATAAAAGGGGATTACACTTACCTTTGGAAGTTGCTTTCCTTTTAGATAGGCAACAACGAACTGAAATTCTATTTTTGTTTCAGAGAATATTAAACTGAAAAGATTTAGTTTGATTTGAACTACTGCAAATGCATATGGCAAATAGGGACTATTGGGGGGAACCCTTTGTTTTTATCAGCTACAGTTCTTTAAAGGGTCTTGTAGGAGTTTTGTAAATTTATTTTGTATTTAAAATCAGTATAAAGGCTGGTCAAATGTAATATAATTGTGTAAACAAATTCTGTTAATAGAAAGATGTACAGATTCATTTTGTACTGTATCTTTAATCTTGTGAAATAAAGATACCACCTGTGTGGTTACCTTCAGTGTTTACAGTGGTTATGATAACAGAAGATACGAATTGCTAGTTATATGTGCTGGTATATGCCACTGTTCAATGCATCCCTTCCTATAAGGATTCTCATACTTTCACTTCCATTCCTTAGGAAGGGCAAAGAAAGGGGGAATGGATCATTATGCATTTTGTCTTCAGTTATGCTATAAACTTGCCCTCTGTGTGTGTGTGTGTGTGTGTGTGTGTGTGTGTGCAACAGTGTATATAGTATATAGTATTTGTACCGTGCCTGGTAGGCATAGAACTGCTGTGTGATTCAAGAGTAGTGACCAGTAACTTTAGAATTACTACTGCGTTTTCAATACTGATGCAGGGATAATTCAGTCAGTTGGAACAGATACTGGGGGAGGGACTGCTCCAAGCTGACAAATCTGTTTGCTTTTCAGGCTGTTTTTTGACCCATTCATCCCTTCAGCCTCTACCTGTTGCGACCAAGTCCTCCCTTGTTAAATTCATTAAGTTGATGGGCTTTCAAGTGTGCTTGTTCACTGGGGAGAAGGAAAGTAAGGACAGTGGGGGAACAATAATGGCTAGGAAAGGCATCAGTAGGTAAGTGATCCTGAGCATCAGCCCAAATATATAGTTTTCTGAAGTATTTGGAGGCTTTCCATGTTGTCTGCTCCTGCCAATAGCAGTTGTTGCAGGCAAAAGCAGAACTGCAGGTATTAAAGCTAGCTTGAGTTTGACTAACAAAGCTCAAGCTTAGTGAGGTCAGTCCTCACCTTCCAAAAAAGTCCATTGTTTGAGATGTGATGGTGACATACTCTGTTGAGGTGGGGTCAGGTATAGATACTTGATCTTACTCATAGCTTGTAGTCAATATGGAGCTGTGTTCTGCAGAGGGAATTGAGTACCAGCTAAATATATGATGTGGTGTAGGGGAGTGTTGGGGATTTCTGTTGCTTGTTTATTTTAGAAAGCTCCAGAATAATGTTCATTGAAAACCAGTATATTTTGTTTGGTTTTGGTTTTTATATTGCTGTATTCTCTATATTTTAGACTTGAGAGTAAAACCAATTAAAATATTATTACAGAATATAGTTTCTATACCTACAAGACCTGTTTGATTAGAACTTGTTATTTGATATAATGACAAAATGTTCTTCCTCTTCTCTAAATTACCATGATCATAATGGATTTTCTGAATCGTGACTTTGATTCCTTTTTTATAAAGAATTGAGGAAAATAGCCTACTTATTGTCAAAAATCTTCAGACAGCTGTAATCAACTTCTTCTAAGGCCAAGGATGAGGGAAGGCAGTGTACCATCTATCCAGATAATGAAAACTGTAACATATAGTCTTAAATTTTATTTTCAGAAAGAAAAATAAGTGGAGATGGAGTACCACTGTAGTTGCACTTCAGGTAGTAAGAGAGATAGATGTAATTTACCTTCCACCGAGATGAGTTGCTCACATTTTTATTTCTTTGGTATCCAACTTTTTGAGCTTTCCATATAACATGGGTTTAAATTCCAGATTTTTGAAAATAACTTTGAAGAATATCATGTTTTTGTGTTGCAAAATACTGAAATTATGGCTCTTCAATTCTTCTGTTAATCATTTTCTATATTTCCTTATTTTTTTATATGCTTGTTTTTCTTCATTCTTCCTCCCGAACACAGGCTGTTCTGTAAAATTAGTTGTTCCAGTCCCCATCTGTTATAAATGTGGCTCAATTTCTGTACAAGATTAATACCAACTTTTTTTAATTGCTTCTAATTAACTGCTTTTGCTGGGGGGATATAATGTTGTACCTAGGATGTGTGTGTAGCCACAAGGGAGTGTTAAGACAATAGTGGCAACTTGGACTTGTTAAATACTTGAGGTCACAAAGATTGGGAATGGAGTAACCTCCACACTTTGAGTCACTATCATATCTTGGGAGAATGTATGTGTGTATACACACACACACACACACACATACACAGAGATGTAACAAGTCCTTTGTTGCAGGAGCTTCAGAAACTTAAAAAAATTAAGTAATTCAGTACTCTTATTTCCCTCATATTAGTGGAGCAAAAGTTCAAAATTACAAATCACTGTAGCTTCTGGTAAGACCTGGTAAATAATTACCTTCCCGTGACTATTAAAACTTTTTTAGTATGGAAATCATTCTAAAATGTGCCAGACTGTCTTCCATTGTTTGAAATATTATATACACAGCTTCCAGGGGAGTGACCTCTTTTGCAAAGTTAAATCCATATTTTCTTAGAGTACAAAATCTTTCCCACTAAAATAAGTGAAAATGTTTAGCAGCAGGTGATGAAGAAATGTTTTCAAGTCATTTTTCACTAAGATCATTTGGTGCAATATTTGAGCTATCCAAATAGCTTGAAAACTCTGATTAAAAATATTCTACATTATTTGTTTCTGTCCAATCTTACTTTAATGTTTGTTAGGCTCCAGACTTTGCTATATACTGAAATTCTATTAATTAATGGCATTTTAGGTGCTTCTAAATAATTTATTATTATTGCTACTACTATTTGGAAAGTTTTCCAGATGCAGTCAACAACAATTTTAAAGGAAAAGCCAATTTGCATTGCTAGTATTAAAAAGGGATATGTGGTAAAGTCAAATATACTTCATAGACTTTGAAGTCATTATTATAGCTGATGTTAAAATAACTGAAGAAATACGTGGAATGTTGCAGTTTAAGGGTTATAACTTTGCATTATAAAAAAGATAATACTTGAACAATCATCCAGCTTTGAATTCAAAGGCTGAAGGCCTGGTGAGTTTTCCAAAGTGATTTTGTTACCTTCATTACTGGGGCTGTGAGATCAGGAGGACTTGAGTTAATTCTTTTCAGGTTGTATTTAGTTTTGTCTCCAGTTTTGATCACATTGGTTATAGGACTGGACAGTCCATTAGGAAGAATAGCCACACCAAAATATGTATACATTTTCTTGTGGAATCCAGTCTTAAGTTAATGTTCAGCTGTAATTGGACAACTAAAGAATTTCATATTTTTTACAAATAATTCTGTATTTGATTTGGTTGTTGAAATCTGGGAAACATTGCACAGAAGGGAGGTGACTCTAGTAAGAGAATTCAGACCCAGTGAGATAAATGTGGTGATCTCACTGCACGCAGCTGTGTTGGCTTTTCCTGCCTCTTTGCTAAACTAACAGCCTTACTGAGTTCCCTACTAGGAGTCCAGTTTGTTGGAAGCCAAAGACTGCAAGTAGGTAGGAACTTCTCAAAACAGCAAGAAAGAAGGGTTTCTTCATTGATGTAATCTCTCAGCTAATAAACTGAATGTATATTAACTGTTTGCCTACTCTATCTTGCATATTCAGTGAATAGCTCCATAGAGACACAAAAAATACTTCAGTTTTTTTGCACATGTAATTGCAAAAAATTGGCCTAATTATTATGTTTGGGATTACAAGCCCCAAAGAGTTTACTCTTCACTACATTTGTCATTCTTAGTTCAGTTCCAAAAGATAGATTGATACAAAATACTTCTAAATGTTTCTGGTGATACTAGTTCAGCATCATGAAATACAGCTCTTGGATTTAGAGTAAACAGTTTGCAAATAATCCTTTGGCTGAAAACTGAAAAACCCTATGGTAAATACTGAAAATCAATAGAAAAGTAAACTAAAAATAAATCCCCTTTAAGATTTCAGATCTAGTGTGTCATTAGTCCCTTTTGGCACTGTGAAAGGTGCTAGAACAAACAATATTCTCTGTCATTTTAAAATACTATTCCTTATTTAAACACAGCAAATAAAATATTTATTTCCACTGTCTCATTGGGATTTCTAAATGCCAAATCATAAAGACTTTTCTTGCAGTTACAGAAAAGGAAGCTTTCAAATTACATAAAATGAGTATGTTTGATAAGCCTTTATAAAGCTCTCTCTATGCTTATATAAGCATTTGATGCTTCCAAATTTTTCCACTAGCCATTACACTCCTGGCACTGCTGTTCTACAAACTCTTCAGTTGCTCAGGTTGCAGGCAGAACAAGCTCTGCAAATACTGGTAATTTGGTTTGCTGCTAGATGGCAAAACAAGGGTGTCTGGTCATTGAGAAATGTCCTTCTGTGGAGAAAATATCATCAGTGAAGGTGATGGCCTGCCATGCTGGAAATAGTGCATTTGTCCCAGCAATATTCATTTTAAACTAATCTTGCCATTACTGAGATGTGCACTTAAACAAATCTCTCCTGAAGTACGTGATCTTCCAGGCTGGGCTGTGGCAGCTGGAGGTGTGTGCATATGGTCTGAGGTAAGGGAGCCAAGCAAACAATCTTCTGGCACTACATATTTATTTTCTCTTACTGTTCAGTGTGTCAGTAGCAGTTCATTGGCTGAGAAGTACCACTCCTGTGAGACTACTTTGTGATACAGTCTAAAGAAATATGTAAAGTACAGACTTAATTGTGGAAGCAGGTCCAGATAGATAAAGAAAATCTCAGTGTGATTCCATACACTTCTGAATTGAGCCTCTGTTGGCACACCACTAAGGGTTAAGTCACACTGCCTCATTTAATATGATGAAATATATTGAATTCTGTTAACTGACAAATTTAATTAAATTTGCAGTAAAGCTTGCATGAGAATCATGGTTTTGTATTGGAATAAAATAGCATCATTTTCGAGGATATAATGTATTATTAATATCTTTATCATGAAATATTAACATAAAAAAACCCTAGTTAGCTGTCAAGTTGAAAGAACAAAAACTCAGGTGATGTGTATATTCAAAATAAATTAGAATTGTAGGAAGAGCAGTGTTCAACCAGAAATTGAATATACTTATTTAAATAGAATAATTTTGGGTTTGGCTCTCTACTGTAATAAAATATTTCCGTGGAAAGGACCTATAATGACCATTAACTTCAACTGCCTGACCACTGCAGAAAAGTGTTTTCTGTAATTCAGGTTCTGAGAAAACTTGAAAATGTGAGAACCTGTATCAGGTATGTTACCTGCTACTCCTTCCATTGCAGATCTTAATAGTAAATGAACTTCAGAAATATAAAGCAAAAATTTCTTCCAAGTCCAAACCGAATAATAGTAGTAAACAGAGTTGTGTCATGTTGTGGTAATGATGTCGTAACTTGGATAGAATAAATAGTGTAAGAGAATCAAATGTTGTAAAACGTTTTTGCTCTCTTCCTCCTCCTTTTTAAAAGGATGCCTAATACAGGAACTTCAATTTACCTAATATCAGAAAAAGTAATTGGTGCTAGAGCAAATTTAAGCCTGGTAGTCTACATAAAAGAGGGAAAAGTGCTAGAAAGCATAATATATTATATGCAAGCCTTTTTCTTTTAATGCTTTCTTAAATGAGAAAACATCCCTTAGCCCTTAAACCATCTAAAGGCTATCAGTAAATATGCTCTGGAGTGAAAAGAAAGCAAGGATGGGAAATATATTTCTGGTGCTAAGTCTTAATTTCAACCTGATTGATGGCATTTCATGATTTGTGCTTTAACAATGCAAGATACAGCAACCACTGCCACTGTTGGACTGTTTGTGACAGCATTTGTAGCTGCCGTCGTCACTACAAATAGTGTTGTGAAAAGTTACTCTGTAATAGCTTTTAGTTCTATTCAGAAAATAAGAAGAGGAAAAAGCAAAAGAAGAAAAGGGGTTCAGGACTTGACCAAAACCAGGGAAGGATTGATGGCCTTCAAGTCTCTTTCTAGCCAGGATCTTTCACAGTACAGTACATCAGAGGTCAATAATGTTATTCTGGGTTCTGGATTTATTAAAGATGGGGAAGATAAAGGGAAACAATCAGAAAACGAATCTGTTTCTTTTGGCTCACTAAACAATCCTGAGAAGAAACAAAGACAGCAGTTGTACCTGAGTAGAACTATCCATGTCCTTGTTGAATTTACCCTGTACACATGTAAATGAGTGTGACAACCAGCCAAAACCCATTTGGGCCCATGGGCAGATAATTCAACTAAGTATCTTCCAGGTGATTGGCTTTGTCCAGGCGATCGACATCTTCTACTGCTGGATAAGACAGGAGTTAAAGTCCCGTTGGGAATGTGCGAGTTGTATGCTTTTTTCTCCCAGCCACCTCTAGCTGGCAGTCGAGTCAGTGCTTTGGGACACGCGGTGTCCCCCGCTTGTGCCACGGGGGCTTTGGGCTTCGGTTCAAGTATTCTCTGTCATGTGTGTCCCCACACTGCTCTGCACCAGGACCCCCTTTGAAAACCCCTTCGAAACAGTCAGGTGAACCAGACATGCTAAGCTGCGGAGTGTAACGTCAATTACATGGTTATCTTACACTTTGCATTTGAGATTTTCCCAGTGTTTCTGCACTTCTAAAAAACTCGTAGTTCACGCAGAGAAGAATTAAACTGCGACTTGCTTTTTTTTTTCTTTTTGCAGTCAGTCCCCATTACTAATTAAGGTTGTTATTATACTGTTTATTGCAAACGTTAAGGTCATTAACATTTCTCAGCTTGCAAGGTTCAGTTTTCTAGGAAGCTCTTTGGTGACTTGTTACTCCCTCAGCTCTCCAGAGTCATTCTCTGAATCTGCTAATGGATGTAAATGTACACATCTGTGCTCACGTTTGGGCTAATGATGCANCAGAAAGAAAAGGGACAATTCAACCCTCAACAGCTTCCTTCAGCTGGAGTCTCGGAATTGTACTCGCGTTAGATGTTAATTCCTCCATAAAGATATTTCCTTATGCAAATTGCTTTCTGAACTCTTTAAAGGCAGAAATAAGATTAATATTACCATACTATTTATATTATTAGGTTTGTAATACTCTTACAGTTTAACAGCTTAAACACAATTTGGTTCATAGACATTATATTAACTTCCTTATACCTGCCTAATCCATAATCCGCGAAATTCATCAGGGTCTAACAAAATAAGTAAGGTGCGTGTTAATTGGCGTTAAGAGTATGTACACGAACTCACCAGTTACAGATAAATAGCGTTGTATTTAAGCGTGCCCGTTGACTAACCCCGAGCAGAAGGATATTTTGTTTGCATTAGCGATTGTTATTTGCACATTGCTATTTATTTTTGCCCGTGGGTGAGCGGAGACGGCAAAGTCCGTTGCCTTCGACTCGTGTTTGGAAGCGGGCCCTAAGAAAGTCGGGAGGGATCGGTGCCGGGAGCCCCTGGGCCGGTACCTGTGCGCGGGGACAGCGGCGGGGACAGCGGGGGGCGGGCCGGGCCCGGCC
>VZTT01059230.1:1849-20369 GCA_013400855.1 Buphagus erythrorhynchus | reverse complement strand
CCAACCTGAAGCCATTCCCTGTGTCCTGTCCCTCTGTCCCTTGTCCCCAGTCCCTCTCCAGCTCTCCTGGAGCCCCTCCAGGCCCTGGAATGTGCTGGAAGCTCTCCCTGGATCCTTCCCTTCTCCAGCCTGGCAATTCCCAGCTCTGCAGAACCTGAGATTGGATCCATCTCCTCTCCAAGGAATTGATGGATCCAGGGCCTTCACTTGCAATCTCAGGAAACCATGAAGGGTCTCCCTTCCCTTTTCCTCTCTTTTCTATCCCCATTTCCCATCCAAATCCCTGGGAATGGATTCTGAGTGTCCTGAATCCCAGAATCCTGGAGTGGCTTGGGTGGGAAGGGACCTCAAAGCTCATTGCAGGGACACCTCCCAGCATCCCAGGCTGCTCCAATCCTTCCTTGGCCATTGCAGGGATCCAGGGATTCTCTGGCAATTCAGCCCAGCCGGCAATTCCTTCCCAAATCTCCTCTTTTCCAATCTGAAGCCATTCCCTGTGTCCTGTCCCTCTGTCCCTTGTCCCCAGTCCCTCTGCAGCTCTCCTGGAGCCCCTCCAGGCCCTGCCAGGGGCTCTGAGCTCTCCCTGGAGCCTTCTCCAGATGAGCACCCTCAGCCTTCCTACAAGAATTATTATTTTGAACAGCGAAATGATTCCTTGACACGGAACCCTTAGTAACAGCCTCTAACTGGCGTTTTGGGGTCACTAAATAACCCCAAAAAGTCAATTACGGGCTGCTCCTCACCACAACCCAGCCGCGCCTCCTCCTAACGCCACCTCAGCGCCGCCATGACACCTTTCACATCAGAACTACAACTCCCGACGTCCCCCGCGGCGGGGCGCATACCAGGAGCCGCGCTGAGGCGGCGCGGAGCCTGCCGGGAGTTGTAGTCCCCGCTGCGGGCGAGGAGCGAACTACCGGCGGCCGGAGGAAGCGGGGGCGGCGGGGCCGGGGCCGGGAGCGGGGCAGGATCCCGGGATCGGGATGCGGGCACGGCCCGGGACGCCGCCTCGTTGCCCGGAGCGACACCATGCACCCAGCCGTGGCTGTGGGGCTGGTGTTCGGCGGCTGCTGCAGCAACGTGGTGTTCCTGGAGCTGCTGGCCAGGTGCGGGGCCGCGGAGAGGATTTTTGGGGTGGATAAAGGATCGGGGAGCTCATCCCAGTGGGATCGGGGTGCGGCCTCAGGGTTTGTGAGGTGTTCAGGGTGGGTTTGGGGTGTGCGGCTGGCACTGAGGGGGTTTTGTCCCCTCAGGCTGTGGAGCTCCTCATCCATGAGCCCACACCGGCATCATCGCCTTGTGTGGGGCTGGGAGGGGTTTTTGGGGTGTTTTTGGGGTGTTTTTGGGCTGTTTTGGGGTTGTCCCCTCGGTGTGGGCCGTGTCCCCAGCGCATCCCACGCCATCCCGGCGAGGAAGCTTTCCCTGGGGACAGCAAGGAATGTTTTCCACCTGGGAGTGCGATCCTGGGCATCGTCACTCGCTGCAAAGTCACCGAGTCCCCTTGAATTCCCACATTGGAGGCTCATTTTTTGGGGATCTCACCTTCCCTACCCTGATGTTTTTGGGGACCTCACCCTGATGTTTTTGGTGATCTGACCTTCCTCACCTTGATATCTTTAGGGATCTCACTGTGATGTTTTTAGGAATCTCACCTTCCTTACCCTGGTGTTTTTAGGAATCTCACCTTCTTTACCCTGATATTTTTGGGGATCTCACCCTAATGTTTTTGAGTATCTCACCTTCCCTACCCTAATGTTTTTGGTGATCTCCCCTTCCTCACCTTGATATCTTTAGGGGTCTCACTGTGATGTTTTTAGGAATCTCACCTTCTTTACCCTGGTGTTTTTGGGGATCTCACCTTCTTTACCCTGATGTTTTTGGGGATCTCACCTTCCTCACTCTGATATTTTTGGGGATCTCACCTTCCCTATCCTGATATTTTTGGGGATCTCACTCTGATGTTTTTAGGGGGTCTCACTGTGATGTTTTTAGGAATCTCACCTTCTTTACCCTGATGTTTTTGGGAATCTCACCTAGATGTTTTTAGGAATCTCACCTTCCCTACCCTGATATTTTTGGGGATCTCACCTTTGCTACACTGATATTTTTGGGGATCTCACTGTGATGTTTTTAGGGATCTCACCTTCCCCACCTTGATGTTTTTGGGTATCTCACCTTCCTTACCCTGATGGTTTTGGGGATCTCCCCTTCCTCACCCTGATGGAGGAAGGCTGGAAGGGCTTGGGAAAAGGCTGGGAAGGCGTGACTGGAAAAAACAGTGATGCCTGAACTGGTTTTGTGTGTAAAATCCCAGTGAGTCAGCGTGGGGCTGCTTCTCCTGAGCCCTCAGCTCACTTCAGCTTTCAAAACCAGCCCTTACTCCCTCCCAGCCCTTCAATATCCCGGATTATTGAAGGAAAAAGGGATTGCAAAACCCAGCAGTTGGGATATTTGCCCCAAAGCGGGATTCAGGTGCTTTCACACCAGGTTGCACAATCCCTGGATAAATCAAGGAGCAGTTCCTGGAAAAAGAGATTTTTGTTGTCTTTCCTGTCAGGGATTGCTCCAACCTCTGCTTTTCCTGCTTGACTTGTGTTGCAGCATCAGTGACAGAGGAAGAATAAACTCTTTGGAAGCAAAGAAACCTTTGGGTTTGGCTTTTTGCCACTCATGGCTCCTCCAAGCAAACCTTAACCCAAAACATTTGGCCCTGTTCAAAGACTGAATTATTCCAAGGTGACAGAACTCCAGAACAGCAAATTCCAGAAGTCTAATTGCAGACATCAATGAAAAGCTGCTTTTCACACAAAATCTTCTTTTAAGCAGCACCTCTCATCCACTTTAAAAATGCCTCCATTCCTCACAGCTCAATTCCTGTGCCTTTTACTTGCCCTGCTCACCTTTAGTCCCAAAATTGGGATAACACCAATTATTTTGTTGGGTTTTGGAAGGAAAAGTTCCTCCTGCAGATGGATATTCCCATAACAAACAAAATCCTGGAGCAGGATCCCAGTGACCAGGCTGGTGAGGAGTAGCAAAGGTGATTGAGAAGAAATCTGCTCAGGATTTACAAGGAAAGAAAAGGAATGAGAAGTGTTTAGTCTGGAAATGCCTGAGGACAGACAAAAGACTTTAAATGTGTGGAGAGTGGCTGCAGAGGAGAAGGGAGAAAAAAATAGGAAATTTCTAGAAAATAGAAATATTTCTGCTGGGCTGTGGAGGCAGAACAAGAAATCTCAAGTGTCTTGATTTAAGTGGATTAAATTACTGTAGAAGGGATGTAAATCAGGCCCAAAAATCAGATTTTCTCCCTTTCCGTGGAGAGGGAGCAGGGAAACTTCTTGCTGGGAGGACTCTCTTCAGTTATCTACGGCTGAAGCAGATCTTGGGTTGATAAATCCAGATTTATCTCATTTTTTAGGTGGATCTGAGTGAGGAAGGCCCTTTCTTATCTCTCTCTTATCAGGCAGCACAAAGCCCTGAGTGCCAACACTGCTGATAAAGTGGGGTCATGTCCAGGGATCTGTGATCTGGGAAGAGGCAAAGTCCAGTGCTTGGAAGCAGCCTCGGGTTATTCCAGGTTTACAGCTCCTTGTGATTCCCTCTGGAGATGGGAGGTTGGAGATAAGGCTGGAAATAAAGCTGGAGATAAGATTTGCAACCCTGGAGCTTCTGGCTCTGCTTCCTCTCTTTTCTCAGAGGAGCTTTTGGACCTTTTCAGCCTCGGGGTTGAAGTTTTATGGATAATGAAGCTGGGAATGATGTGGGAATTGGCATGTGGGCAGAGGGGAGGGGCTCAGGGTGGTGCCTATCCCTGGAAAAAGTAGGGAAAAAGGGATTTTTTCCAGTTCCTGCATTGCCCAGGTCGCTGCTGCTCCTGAGAGCTCTTGGGGTGACCGAGGAGAATTTGGAGGAGACAGCTTGGAAATTCCTGTTTTCCAGGGCATTTCCCAGCTGGAATCCTGCAAAATTGCATCCAGGGACAGCGTGTTCCATGAGGAGCAGGACTCTCCCAGGAATCCTTGGCCTCAGTTTCTGTCTTGCACCAGAAAAAAAAAAAAAAGGGAAAAATTCCCTAAATCCCACTGGTTTTCTCATTATCTGCCCTGTCACAGCCTCCTCTGAGCTTCTGCTTCCCAGGAAATCCTTCCCTGCTCCCTGGGAGCTCCTTAGGGAGGATCAGGGTGCAGGGAAGGTTTTGTCTGAATTCCCTGGTGTGGAATTCCTGGAAATAAACACAAACCTTGGTTTGCTCAGTGGCATTTTTGCATTCCTGGGTCCCTCTAGTAGGGACAAAAAAGGACTAAGAGGGTCCCTTTTGAGCTCAAGACAAAATTTTGTGGATTTTGAAGCCTTGTGGAGTTGGTGTCACATTAAAATCCATGGATGTCATGTGGGATTTTGGGCTCTTGTGAGGAGTTTTAGTCCCTCCTAGAACCCACAACCAAAGTTTGGGGTTTTTTTTTTTTGGCATCCAGAAATCCTGGGGGAGCTGAAGCTTTTTTAGAGGAAATCAAGCAAATCTGAACCAGGGGACAGCACAGACCTGAGCCTGGCACTTCCCTCCTGCAGCAGGAATGAGGAATATTGAATTTCCAGCTGCCTTTTCCTCCTCTCAGATTACCTGACCTCTAACAAACACAGCAGCTCTTAGGAAGGGACAGAGTCCTCCTAAAGCCACTTCCCATGGGAAAGAGGGACATCCAGCAGATTTTTTCTTTCACTTCCTGACCTCACTGACCAGTTCCTCTTGGGAAATATTTGAGGAAGGGCTCCCTGCAGGTGTCTGCACAAATTCAGGTGAATAAAGTAAAGCCTCTCCGGGGTGATTGTCCTCTGGGATCCCCTGTGCCTGTTTTTTGTTGATCCCAGTGTTTGTTCCCCATGGAATGGCTCTGATGTTTGTCTCTCCATGCCTGCAGGCAGTTCCCAGGATGTGGGAACATCGTGACCTTCTCCCAGTTCCTGTTTATTGCAGTGGAAGGTTTTATCTTCGAGGCCAACTTCGGGAGGAAGCACCCGGCCATCCCCATCAGGTACAACCCCAAGGTTTTCCCAAGCAGGAAAAAATTCCTTCCAAGCAGGAATTGTACCTGGGTCTCTCTTGCCTCCAAAAAGCTTTGCATTAAATGGCTTTTCCCACTTTTCCTGTGTAAATCCCATCCATCCTGCAGCATCTGCAGAGTTATGGTGGGAAGCTGTCAGGCTGGATAAAATCCACACTCGTTTATCAGGAGTTTTTTAATAGGAAATTGCCATCAGATCCTTCCCTGTCACAGGAACAGAGTTCTGCACAGGGAAGAGTTTGCTGTGCTTAAAGAGCTTTTTATCTCTGGGATTTGGTGTGGGGGGAGTGGGAAGGGAGAGTTTTCCTGGAAAATCACCCAAATTCACTTTGCATTTCTGCACTGGGGATGAGCTTGGTGACAGCAGAGCTCCGCTCTGCTCCAGACCTCTCCATGCATCCCCCAATCATTCCTGAGGGGTCTCTCAGCATCTCAGGGAGGTTCCTGCACATCCCCCAGGTGTTTTTTCCATGTTTCAGGAACTATTTCATCATGGTGGCCATGTTCTTCACCGTCAGCGTGGTCAATAACTACGCCCTGAACCTGAACATCGCCATGCCGCTGCACATGATCTTCCGCTCGGTGAGCCCCCTCCTCCTGCTCCTCCTGGGGCTGCCATCCCATCATTTCTGCTGCAGCTGTCCCTGTCCATGTGTCCTGCCACCTGAGAGCACCAAACCCCTGTGGAAATCCTGAATTCCAGCTGCTGGGAGAGCAGCTTCACTCCAAAGCTCAGCTCCAAAGGTTTTGCTTTATGGTGTTGATTATTAAATTCCAGCTTAATGGACAGACAGGGAAACAGGCTCAGACAGGCTTTGGAATTCCAGAGGTGAGGGGGAAGTGACAGTGACAAAACCAATCCCAGACTCTGGCTGGCCAAAGGGATCCAGCTTTCCCTGCCACCACATTAATGTTCTGGTCTTGAACATCGCAGGTCAGAGAGCATGGATTTGGGATTTGGGATATGGGATTTGGAATTTGGCCTAATTCCACCTGCACAGGTCTTTGCTTTGGAAAAAAACCATTAAACTGCATCTTCACTTAAGTGTGGATGAGTTCCAGGCTTAAAGATCTTTTCAAACCCAAAGAAATGGAGCCCCTGCTGTTGGGAATAACAAAATCTCCTGATGGCAGCTGTTTTCCCACAGCACATCCTGGGGGTGGAATATCTGGAATCAGGAGAGGTTCAAAAGGATAAAACCAGCCCACACTGAAGGAGACCTGTCCCACATGAGCTGTGAGGGGTGGTTCTGGTCCTGCAGTCAATCCCTGGAGCTGGGCTCCTGATCCCAGTTAAACCAGTAGGATTTGGCCAGGTTCTGGTCACACACTGAAGAAAAAAAAAGAGAAGTCCAACCCAGTATCCTTGTTCCCAAAGCACCCAGCTCACCTTCTCCCCTTTTCCTGGATGAAGGGACTCAGAATCATGGAATCATTGAGACAGAAAAAGAACTTTAAACTCATGGAGTCCAACCATTCCCAGCACTGCCAAGGCCACCACTGCCCCATGTCCCCAAGTGCCACATCCACAGAGCTTGGAAATCCCTCCAGGGATGGGGACTCCACTCCTGCCCTGGGCAGCTGTGCCAGGGCTGGAAAACCCTTTCAGGGCAGGAATTTTCCCAATATCCAACCTTAAGGAAGCTGTTCCTTCTCCCTGTCAGTTTTCCTGCTTCAAACCTGGAATTTTCTCTTGGTGTTTTGGCATCCAGCACGCTGAGTTTGCAGTGTCACTTTGGATTGAGCATCCCAGTCTGGGGAATTCTGGCCTGCTGACCTCCTGTTTTGGTTTTCCCTTTTTTTTTTTTCCCAGGGTTCTCTCATAGCAAGCATGGCTCTAGGGATCATCATCCTGAAGAAAAGGTAAATCACAAACCTCACATCTTCAGGGAATGCTTTGCCACAGTGGTGTTTTGTGCCATCGCTTTTCCTGTTAAATATTCTGATTTTAATGATGGGAAACTGGGACAGAGAGAGCGTGGAATAGAGGCTGGAACAGCTCCTTCTGCATTTCCACCTCTGCCTCCTCTCTTGGATGGAATTGTGGGCTGGGAAGAGATTTTCCAGACAGCTGCAGGCTCTGTGTTGACTCCTGGCTGTTCTGGAAGTGCTC
The DNA here is from genome assembly GCA_013400855.1 of Buphagus erythrorhynchus. Taxonomy (NCBI): domain Eukaryota; kingdom Metazoa; phylum Chordata; class Aves; order Passeriformes; family Sturnidae; genus Buphagus; species Buphagus erythrorhynchus. Next base: position 13,190 of record VZTT01059230.1, on the reverse strand, counting down.
CTGGGGGATGCTGTGCTGGCTGTGGCTAGGATGGAGCTCAGTGGCTCCCTTCTGCTGGGGATTGTGGCTCCAGCAGTGCTGATTGATAACAGGCTGATAACAGGCTGATAATGCTGCTGCTGTGGCTGGCACTGAGCTGTGCCTGCACAGAGTCAAGGCTGGAGCTGTGGGATAAACTGGGGTAAGGGGTGGGATAAATTGGGATAAGTGTTGGGAGAAGCTGGGATAAATGTTGGGAGAAACTGGGGTAAGTGTTGGGAGGAACTGGGGTAAATGTTGGGAGGAACTGGGGTAAATACTGGGAGAAACTGGGGTAAATACGGGGAGAAACTGGGATAAATACGGGGAGAAACTGGGATAAATACGGGGAGAAACTGGGATAAATACGGGGAGAAACTGGGGTAAATACTGGGAGAAACTGGGATAAATACTGGGAGAAACTGGGATAAATGTTGGGAGAAACTGGGATAGATACTGGGAGAAACGGGTAAATGTTCGGAGAAACTGGGATAAATACTGGGAGAAACTGGGATAAATGTTGGGAGAAACTGGGACAAATACTGGGATAGACTGGGATAAATACTGGGAGAAACTGGGATAAATGTTGGGAGAAACTGGGATAAATACTGGGATAAATGTTGAGAGAAACTGGGGTAAATATTGGGCTAAACTGGGGTAAATATTGGGCTAAACTGGGATAAATATTGGGCTAAACTGGGGTAAATACTGGGCTAAACTGGGGTAAATACTGGGCTAAACTGGGATAAATGTTGGGAGAAAAGCTGCTCTGGGTGCTGGGCTGTGGCCAGCTGGCCCTCCCAGGGCTCGGAGATGGGAACGTGCCCCTCACCCAGGATTGGAGCAGGGCAGGGACAGGAGCCAGGCAGGGTTGGTGACATGTCCCTTGTCCCCTGGGCAGGGACAGGATCCAGGCAGGGTTGGTGACATGTCCCTTGTCCCCTGTGCAGGTACAGCGTGTCAAAATACACCTCCATAGCCCTGGTGTCCCTGGGCATCTTCACCTGCACTTTCATGTCTGCAAAGCAAGTGGTAAGGACTGGGAAGGGTTCAAGTCACTCCTGAGAGCCTCAGGAATTTCCTTTTCCTCATTATTCATGAGGTGTCTCCTACCTCTACATCTGCTCCCCAAAAGCTTTTCCTCCTGGTTTTATTTGTCCTGTGGTTTGGATGCACAGACACGTGGGTTTCATTTCATTACAGCTGTCTGTTCACACTGCTTTTTGCTGGGAATAAATATATATATATATTTTTTTTTTTTGCCTCAGAGGTAACAGGAAGAAGCTGCTTTTTCTTGCCTTGTGTTGCAGGCAGGAGCAGGTGAATCCTAAACAAAACTCAGCAATCTGAAATCTTCCCTCTTCCCATCCCACAAGAGATTGTTGCTTTTCAGGCTGGATTTTTCATCCAGCCTGACCCTTAAATAAAGTGCCTGTGCTTGGAGAGCAGGAGGGAGGGAAGCAAATCCATGTGGAACACACTCAGAGCTTTTCCTGGGGCAGCACCCACGGCCTGACCCTGTCAGCTGCTGACAAAAAAATGGCACAAAGTGGTGGCCAAGTGAAAATTGGCTGCACTTAATCCAGCTCAGAGAGGTTGGAAGTGAAAGGGAGCTGTCAAAGCTCCAAATTCCCCATCATTTCAGAGCTTTTTATCCTCAGAATGGCTGAGCAAGGGCTGGGCTCTGCCTCTCTGTTAATCCAGATCAACTCCCAGCAGGGCTGGAATTTTGGGATAGAGCTGACAGTTGTGGCAAAGGTGAATAATTTGATTTTCCCTGAACCACAGGGAGGAAAGTCAAGCTGGAGTTGTGCCCTCAGCCTGGTTTTCTCAATTTCTTGATCATAAGCCTGGGTTTAGGTCTGGTTTTAGCTCCTGACTGGGGCTTGGGCAGAGCTTTTATTCCTTCCTACACACTCATCTCTGGGATTGGGATACAGGAATCTGGGAATGGGGACACAGGGACATGGGAATGGGATGGGAACACAGGAATCTGGGAATGGGGACACAGGGACATGGGAATGGGGACACAGGGACCTGGGAATGGGATGGGAACACAGGAATCTGGGAATGGGGGCACAGGAATCTGGGAATGGGATGGGGACACAGGGACATGGGCATGGGGACTCAGGAAACTGGGAATGGGGACACAGGAATCTGGGAATGGGGACATGGACACAGGAATCTGGGGATGGGGACACAGGAACCTGGGAATGGGATGGGGACACAGGAACCTGGGAATGGGATGGGGACACAGGAAACTGGGACTGGGATGGGGACAGACGNGGGACACAGGCACCTGGGAATGGGGACACTGGGACATGGGAATGGGATGGGAACACAGGCACCTGGGAATGGGGACACAGGAACATAGGAATGGGTTGGAGAAACAGGGACCTGGGAGTGGGATTGGGGTACAGGAACCTGGGAATAGGAATGGGGATACAGGAACCTGGGAATGGGACGGGGACACGGGAACATGGAAATGGGGACAAAGGAACCTGGAAACTTTTCAAGCTTTGGGAGCTTGAAAAGTGACACTGATTATTTTTGTGCCTAAAAGAATTCAGTCCCATCAAATCAGGCTGTTGCTTTCAGGAAAAATCCTGATTAGATCAGACTCTGCCACTTTTTTTTTTTCTGGAATCTCTGCATTCCCTGGAGCAGAGGGGGAATCCTGGGGCAGCTGCAGGGACCTGGTGGCTCTTGGTGACTCCTGTGTCTCCTTTCAGGCATCTGACTCCAGCTTAAATCAAGAGGATGGACCCCAGGCTTTCCTCTGGTGGTTGCTGGGTACGTGGGGGCCACATTTCTGGGATACTGGCAGGATTCTTGGAATTCTCTTGGCAAAAACAGTGTTCCTACAGCACAAGATTTCACAGAGGAGACTTTAAAGTCTGGTTTTCTGCCTCCACCCTGGGTCTGTTGGTGGCTGTTTGGGAAATCTGGGATTGGTTGTTACCAGTAGTGGCACAAGCTGCATCCCTGCCATTTTTAAGATCTCAGCCTGTAATCAAACCCCAGAATCGTTATCAGTTTTCATATCAAGTCTGGGTATTTCGTTTTTTGGTTTTTTTGCCCTGAAAGCCAAACTGGGTGAGTTGAAGCTGCAGGGCTGTGCTTCCCTTGCAGGTATTGCTGCCCTCACTTTTGCCCTGCTGATGTCTGCCAGGATGGGGATTTTCCAGGAGACACTGTACCAGAAATTTGGGAAGCACTCCAAGGAGGCCCTGTTCTACAACGTGAGTCCCTGGGCCTTTCCCTGCTCCAAGGTCCCTTCCACTCCTGGATTGGGCACAAAAAGGATCCCACAGTGCCAGGATGGAGCAGTGAGGAGCCTGCTTTGATCCAGCTGCTTCCCAGCAGGGATTTGGGCTGGATTCCCATTCCCTGATCCCACCATGGATTTGTTTCTCCCCCCAGCACGCGTTGCCACTCCCTGGATTCCTGCTCCTGGCTCCCAACATTTACCAGCACGCCGTGCTCTTCAACCAGTCTGGTGAGTGCTGTGCTCAGGGGTCTGTGCTCCTGGGATTTTCCTTTCCTCTGGAAAATCCTCTAGGAAGTTTCCTTCCTGCAGTTGTGCATGCTGTCATCTCAGGCTGTTCCAAGCCTTTTGAATTTGGAGGAATTTGCAGGAAGGAATTCCTGGCTGGGAGGATGGGGAGGGGCTGGGATGGAATTCCCAGAGAAGCTGTGGTTGTTCCTGGATCTCTGAAGTGTCCAAGACCAGGTTGGACGAGGCTTGGAGCAGCCTGGGACAGTGGAAGGTGTCACTGCCATGGCAGGGGGTGGAATTTAAGGAACCATTCCATGATTAAAGCCCAAGTTTCTTAGTAATTCCCACACACCAGCCACATCCAAGAGTGATCCCTGGGAAAAGGAACGTGGTAGCTCAAAAATGAGAGTACCAGGACCTGATCCTCAATGAGGGATGTAAACATGGACCTGCTGGGATCTTTTTTGCTGGTGCTCCTCAGGATTTGCCATGGGAACAGGATTCCTCCAGCACGAGAGCTCTGAGATGGGAGAGGAAGACAGAGCTTTTCTCCTAATATTTTTCCTAATTTTTCCTTATTTTCTGTTCTTCCCTCTGGAATTCCAAGCAGAAGGGCTGTGTAAGGCTGCAGGGAGTCCTGGATCATGGTTAGTCCTGGGAAGGAGGGAGATTCCTCCAGCAGTGACCTCATCCCATCCTTTGTTTCCTGCAGAGCTGTTCCAGGTGCCAGTGATCGGCCTGACCCTGCCAATCATGTGGTTCTACCTCCTCATGAACGTCATCACCCAGTATCCTTTATCCTTTATCCCAGAGGGGTGGCACAGGATTGGGGCTGGGTTCCTAAATCCTTGGAGTATTCCCTGCCCTCAGGAGCTGCTGTTGGTGTAACTCCAAAAATATGGGGAAAGGGAACTTTCGTTTTCTAGGTTGGACTCGATGATCTCAAAGGTCTTTTCCACCTGTTCTGGTATTCTGGGACTTCTCCATGGAAAGGGAGGAGTTTGGAGCTTCCATTGTGCAACCCATCCCCAGCTGCTCCAGTGAGGGAATCTGAGATTTGGGATGTCCTTGAGTTTGCAGCACCCTGTTCCAATCCAGCTGATCCCAGGAGGGAATTTCCCCCATATCCACACCAGGCTCCCATCTCCCTGCTCCTTCCCATTCCCAAAAGGAATCAATCCCCACTCTCCATCCCTGCTGTCCCTTAACCTGCTGCTCCCAGGTACGTGTGCATCCGTGGCGTGTTCATCCTGACCACGGAGTGCACGTCCCTCACCGTCACCCTGGTGGTGACACTCCGGAAGTTCGTCAGCCTCATCTTCTCCATCCTCTACTTCCAGAACCCCTTCACAGGCTGGCACTGGCTGGGCACTGCCTTTGTCTTTGTGGGCACTCTGATGTACACCGAGGTGTGGAACAGCCTTGGGCCCTTCCTGGCCCGCTGCCAGAGGAGGAGGCCGAAGGAGGAGTGAATCCAGGGATTTTCTGCAGGGATCTTTTTGTTGTTTTCCAGAGCAGAGCAGCAGGGAGCCCCCCTCTTCCTCCCCCAGGGGGTGTTTTTATAGCAGGGGAGGTGTTGGCTGTGCCAAGCTCCTGGGAAAACAGGGATCCTCTCCTGGGAGAATGGATCATGGAGAAACAACCTGGTTGTTTTTTGTGAGTCAGCATTTTTTTATGTGACCCCTTTTGCTTCCAATTTTTCCTCCTTTTTTTTTTCTTCCATCCCTTTTTAAGGAAAAGCTGACTCAGAGCTTTGTTGAGAGCCCAGCTTTCGTGCTCTTGTCTTGGATCAGCTGGACCCTGAGCCAGTTTGGTGCTGACCTTTAATTGTCCCAGAGTCTGGATCTGATGGCTGAGCCCCATTCCAGTGGGAATCCTTGATCCCTGTGCTGGGAGGATGTGGGATGCAGCCCCAGCTGGAGCTTCAGTGGATCCTGGGAGAGCTGGGTTTATTCTCCCTTTCCCAGTTCTCCTCCATCCCTTGGGATCATGGTTTTGTGTCAGGCTGGCACAGGCTCCCTGTCCCTCAGTGTCACCCCTGGTTGCTTTTCCTGGAGTTTCCCTGCAGTTTTCCTGGAGCAGCACCTTGTTCCCATGGTGCTGCTGCTGTCCCTGCTCAGCTGGGACAGTTGAGGCATCCAGGAGGGATAAAGGAAAAATGATGGAAAAGAAAAAATCCCAATGTGATGGAAAGGCAACACCTCCCTCCCAGGCATTCCCTGAGCCAAGGTCACGTTTCCAAAACTTCTTCCTTCTATTTTTACTGCTGATTTTTATCAGCTATCTGGGATAATCCCTTTCCCAGCTTTCTGTGGCCTCATCCTTGCTGGGCAGCAGAGAAAAAAGGGAAAGGCTCCATGCTGTGCTGGGAGCACTGGTTTAACCCCAGCCCCAAATCCCAGTGTGGGAAAAGGGAGCTCCATCCCAGGCAGAGCCAGCATGGTGCTGCCAGGACCTGCAGCTCCATCCTGAGGTCCTGAAGGATTTTTTTCCCCAGTTTCCATTTTTCCTGAGCCTGAAAAAGCTGAATTTCAAGTGCCATGGGACTTTTCCAGGGATTTAGTAGATGGGGAGGCTGACCTGGGGTAGGTCAGGTGTTGTTCCAGCTTTTTGTGGTGGCTCCAGGAAGGACCCAGAGAGAGGAAAAACCTTTATCCCTGATTTTCATCTTCCAAACTCTTCACATGGAGTTTCAGCTGGGACTGAGGAGGTGAGGAAGCCAACAGAAATTTGGGATGAAGGATTTTAGGAACAGGGTGAGGTTCTTCAGAGATCAAACATGGTGGGGAAACACCAGAGCCATAACTCAAGGTCCATGGGTGTTTTATCCAGGGATTGTGGGATCCAGGGATTGTTGGATCCAGGGATTGTTTCATCCAGGAGTTGTAGGATCCAGAGATTGTTGGATCCAGGGATTGTAGAAGCCAGGGACTGTGGGATCCAGGCATTGTTTTATCCAGGAATTGTGGGATCCAGGCATTGTAGGACCCAGGGATTGTAGGATCCAGGGATTGTTTTATCCAGGGATTGTTGGATCTGAGGATTGTAAGATCCAGGGATTGTAGGACCCAGGGATTGTAGGATCCAGGGATTGTTTTATCCAGGGATTGTGGGATCCAGTGATTGTTTTATCCAGGGATTGTGGGATCCAGTGATTGTTTTATCCAGGGATTGTGGGATCCAGTGATTGTTTTATCCAGGCATTGTGGGATCCAGTGATTGTTTTATCCAGGGATTGTGGGATCCAGTGATTGTTTTATCCTGGGATTGTAGGATCCAGGGATTGTTTTATCCAGGCATTGTAGGATGCAGGGACTGAGCAGAGCTGACACAGAGCTACTCCCAGGTGTAACATTCTGTTCATACTCTGAGTCACTCTTCCTCTCCAGGACCTTGTGTGTTGTTCCCAATTCCCATGGGATGTGGGAATATTTGGGGGATTTGGGCATTCCCCTTTTTTTTAACCATGTGCTTTTCACTCCCAACACATCAACCCTGGGTTGTTTGTTGCTGTCAGGGGGATTTTTTTTTTTTTTTAACTTCCTGGCGTGATCAATGTGTTTGGAATATTTATAGGCAGCAATTCCCTTCCTGCTGGAGGACAGAGGAGGAAAGGTCCAGGCAGAAGGGCCTTGTTAGCCAAAATTAATTAAATCCAGGCTCCCCCTCCAGGCTGGGGGCTGCTAATTAGTTTGGTTTTAATGTTTGTGTAGAGATCAGAGCACCTATTTTTTAGCAGAGGCTGGAAAAGGGAAGGAGCCCGACGGCTTTTGGGGTGGCTGGTTGGGTTTAGGGTGGGGTTTGGGTTGGTTTTTTTAAAGTGAAATAAATCTGTATCCTCTTCAAAGGCTGTTTGGTTTGTCTCTCATTTCATGCTTTGCTGGTGGCTGGAAAATTAATGGAATCATGGAATTGTTCAGGTTGGAAAAGCCCTCTAAGATCATCCAATATTCCCAGCAGTGCCAAGGCCAGCACTAATGGATGTCTCCAAGTGCCACATCCACAGCTTTAAAGGGATGGAAACTCCATTGTTCCAACCTTTTCCAGGATGTAATTTTCCATGAATATCCAATCCCAGTAACAACTCACCATTTTTCTTTAATATGAGAGAAAATAGGAAAGACTCAGCCTGGCTGGGTGGGGTTCAGGAGAAGACTCCACCATCAGATCCAAGGACACAGGGAATGGTTTCCCACTTCCAGAGGGCAGGGATGGATGGATGGGATCTTGGGAATTAGGAATTGCTGGCTGGGCTGGAATTGCCAGAGCAGCTGTGGCTGCCCCTGGATCCCTGGAATGTCCAAGGAAAGGTTGGACATGGGGGCTGGGAGCAGCTGGGACAGTGGGAGGTGTCCCTGGATTTAAGGGATGGGATTTAAGGTCCCTTCCCACCCAACCATTCCATGATTCCATGGTTTGCTGCAGGGTTCTGGGTGGTTTTTCAGCCCAGTCCAGTTTTTTGCTGTGGCCAAAAAAAAACCCCAAATTTTGCAGTTTTGGCTCTGAGCTCCTTGTGCCCCAAGGCTATGGAATCACTGCCAAAATCCACCATGGAAATCTGGAAATCTTGGAAGAGCTGCTGATCTTCAGCTTGAGGATCCAGCCAGCTGCTCCATGGAAAGTGCTTCCTAAAAAGCTTTGGAATGTGAGGCTCCCTGAATTACTCACCCTGAGCTGCTTGATGCAATTAATCCAATTTAATCAACAAAAAACCTTGGCCACAGGGGACACTTTGGGCTCTTCCATGGCTCCAAACTGGGACAAAATTCCATTTTCTGTGCAAGGAAAGGGCTCTGAGGAGGAACCTGCTGAGGCAAAAGCGCTCTGGAAGCAGAAGGCAACGAAAATTAATCGGGACAAACATTAATTCAGGAGTTTTTTTGTCTTGTGAAAACCCAAATCTTCACTCACTTCTTGTCCCTTCAGCTGGCTCTCAATAATTCTTCTCAATAATTCTCATTTTTGCTGATGACTCCTTGCTGGGTTGTTTAAATCCACTTGCAAATCAAATAATTGTGACTCAACCACATTTTATTTCAAAAAAACCTCAACTCTGAACTGCTTTTCACTCCCAACTTCCCTCTGAACATTTCACAAAATCGCTCTTCTTAATAATTCACCAGCCCTACAATACAGACAATATTATCAGAAGCCCTGGTGCTTCCACACCTCAATTAAATCTGTAATAGAGCAAGGGGAAGAAAGAGAGAAATTAATGGAAGATACAATTCCATGGTTAAGAAAAAATCTCCACCATTTCCCAGCTGAGAGTACCCAGGGAAATAATTTCTGGCTTTGGGAAGTACAGAAATTGCTTTTTAATAAAGTTATAATTTTTTTTTTTTTTTTTGAGAGAGAGTTAATCAGAAATGCATTCAGCAATAGTATTTGTTAGATTTTGAAGAGAAAGAGATAAAAAGCAGGCTCAGAAAGCGCCAGTGTGACAAAAACTGGGATGGAAGTGGCCATCAGGGGTTGGTGCTTTTCCATCCAGGTGGGATTGGAGGCAGGACAGGTTTGGAGTGGGAGCCTGGCTGAGATTGGAGCTGAGGCACAGGAGAAGAACCCAACTTGGAAGAAGAACCCAAGGCTTTGTGTGGTTCCCTCTGGAAGTTCTCACCAGGCCCAGGAGAAGATCCCAACGTGGCCATGGGAGAAGAACCCAACGTGGGAGAAGAACCCAACTTGGGAGAAGAACCCAACATGGGAGAAGAACCCAATGTGGCCATGCTGGATTTCCTCAGGAGGTTTTCACCAGGCACAGGAGAAGAACCCAACGTGGCCATGGGAGAAGAACTCAACTTGGGAGAAGAACCCAACTTGGGAGAAGAACCCAATGTGGTCATGGAAGAAGAACCCAGCTTGGAAGAAGAACCCAATGTGGTCATGGGAGAAGAACCCAACTTGGAAGAAGAACCCAACGTGGCCATGCTGGATTTCCTCTGGAAGTTCTCCCCAGGCCCAGGAGAAGAACCCCAGGTGGCCGTGCAGGGTTTCCTCAGGAGGTTCTCACCAGGCACTTCAGTCTCTGCAGGAATTAGAGAAGGAAAGAGGGTTTATTCCAATGAAAAATGAAAATTCCCACAGATTTCCGGTGGTTTTGGGGGGAATTTCTTGATCTCATCCATTTATGCCTAAGGAGTCACTGGTTGGTTTTTTTTTATTAATAATTATTTGGAATGCTTTATTAAGAATTATTTGGAAGTGTCCAGCTTTGGATGGGGCTTGGAGCACCCTGGGATAGTGGAAATTGTCCCTGCCCATGGCAGGGGGTGGAACTGGATGATTTTTAAGGTCCCTCCCAACCCAAACCGTGCTGGTTCTGTAATTCCATGAGCATCACTCCAACCTTTGGACGTGTCCACTCCTTTTCCAGCTCCTCCTGGCTCCTGGCACTCAGCTTTGGCTTCTCCAGGGAGGTGCCTCTGATTGGGAACCTTGGCAAGAGTTGCATCACGTGGGACAAAACTGCATCCCCTAATACACCCAAATTCCCTAAAGGTGAGGGGAGAAAAGATTCCTGGTTTAAAATAGCAATAAAAATGGAAATTCACGGTGTCTGACACTGTTAGTGATGTTGCAGTTACACAGCTCAGCTGAGAGAGTGAGAAATAAACCCCAGCACATCCCCATCCCACAAAACCTTGTTCCCAATCCTCTCAGAAGTTTGGGAATTTGCAAAGACAACACTCACAACTCTCAATTTTCACTTTTTGATTTGATTAATCAGGGGCAATAAAGAGGTTTGGCAGCAGATGGGAGATCGGGATTGGAGCTCCCTGTTCCCAAACCTGTGGAGCGGCATTGGGGGAAAGAATTCCAAATAAATAAAAGAGGAATCTCCATGAAAAAGTTCCTGCAATTCCCCAGGGACGACATAAACCTTGAGGAGCACCCAAAGCAACCTGAGCTGTTGTATTTCCTGCAGAAAAATCCAAATTCTTTATCTGCAGAAAATCCAGAGCCAAAATCTGAGTGCTCAGGGATAAGGACACCGCTGGAGCTTGCTCTGATAAAATCTTCCCATTTCCATCTGATAAAAAAATCTTCCCATTCCCATTTGATAAAATCTTCCCATTTCTATCTGATAAAATCCTCCCATTCCCATCTGATAAATTCTTCCAATTCCAATCTGATAAAATCTTCCAATTCCCATCTGATAAAATCTTCCCATTCCTCTCTGATAAAATCTTCCCATTTCTATCTGATAAAATCCTCCCATTCCCATCTGATAAAATCTTCCCATTTCTATCTGATAAAATCCTCCCATTCCCATCTGATAAAATCTTCCCATTCCCATCAAATATCATCAATTTATTCCAAGGAAAGCAAGGAAAAGGATTGATGAAGGATTTCTCTGGCAAGTGCTTCAGACATTCCAGAACGTCTCTGGTCTAGGCCAGCTCAGAGATTTTGGATTTATGGATTTATGGATTTATGGATTTATGGATCTGGGAGGGAATTCAAAAATTTTCCACCCTGACCTCATCCATGGTGCAGAAATCCAAAAGAATTCCACCCTGTCCTTCTTGCAAGGAGCATTTTAGCTTGTGGGAACGCTGTGATTACAGGGGGAAAAAAATATTTCAGTGGTGTCTTAATAAATCCACACACCAGGAAGAAGGGATCAGGAATAGTGGGATAAAAATGTGGAAATTCCATGAGAAATGGGGAATTTTTTGCTACCAGAGGTACTGGAGAAGTCTTGGGGAATTTTGTCGCTGCCTTCAAGGGAAAGGAATATTTTATCCTGGAAAAGAAATATTTGACCCTGGAAAAGGAATATTTTATCCCCTGAAAGGGATATTTTATCCTTCCTGCTTT
>VZTT01059229.1:5162-33653 GCA_013400855.1 Buphagus erythrorhynchus | reverse complement strand
CCAGGCTGCTCAGAGCCCCAGCAGTAACAACACTACTCTGCACCCCAAAATTCCCCAAATCACCTCATTTCTAAGATGCTCATTTTCTGTCTTGAAACCAAACACAAAAAATGCAAAAGGAACCGAGGCACCCGGAGCTCAGCCCTTACTCCTGCCTCAAACAGGCAGCATCATTTAGACATGGATCATCCCCTTTCCAAGAAATCCACCTTGAAAACACCTAAATTAGTTTGATAACGTTTTGTTTGCTAAAACCAAAGCTGTTCAGGTCTCTCCCCTGCCAGATCCCAGGCAGCCAAAAGCCTGGCAAAGCCACACAGTCCAACAGCAGCGACTGAACTCTGCAGACCAAACAAACCAGGCTGATGCTGCAAGAAACTGTCTGAATTCTGATGTCTTTTGGAGAAAAACAACTGCAAAAAAAGTTAATTTCTTTAGCTGCCTGTATTCGAGAGACAACTTGTGAGGTGACTGCTTACCAGCCACCAGATTACCAACGCTGTGGCTCTGCAAAGAGGTGAAATCAAAGAGAAAACCTTCCACAACAACACTGCCTACCCTCCTATGTTTGTATTTCTGCTCCTGAGCCACGGAACTGCTGAAGAAAAACTTGTAATCGTGTGCTTTGTGCGGATCTCACTGAAAACGCAGCCTGAATTTTGATCCAAACGTTTCGGTTTCTGTTCAGTCCCCTGCTAAGCCAGAAGGGAAATCCGACACCCAAACGTTTACAGAAAGGCCGTACGGTCGTCTCCGGTATTTCACAGCATTTCAAACAATTGCTCCCCGATGTAATGGCGGGGTCGGCTCTGCCCAGCCGACACCGAGTCCAACCTGCACCGACCCCGGCTCCACTTCACCGACCCCCGGCCCTCACCGACCCCGGCCTGGCCCTCACTGACCCTCGGCCCTCACTGACCCCGGTCCCGGTCAGGCCCTCACCGACCCCCGGCCCTCACCGACCCCAGCCTGGCCCTCAGCGACCCCCGGCCCCCAGTGACCCCGGCCCGGCCTTACCAGTTGCCGCAGAGCCGGGATTCGGCCGCGGGCACGGCCGCGATGGCCATGGTTCCGTGCGGTGCCGGGCCCGCTTCCCTCACACCCCCGGGCACCGGGCCCGGCCCGGCCGCTGCGAGGGACCGGGTCAGGGACCGGCGAAAGCGCGGCCCTGCGGGGATCGGTCGGGGGTGCCGGTGTCGGTGCCGATCTCTGGTGGCCCGGCCCGAGTCGGGTGGGGTCAGGTCAGGTCAGGTCGGTGCCGATCTCTGATGCCCCGACGCGCGTCGCTGGCGGTGCCGGGTGCCGGTGTGTGGTACCCCGGCCCGTGTCGGTGCCGGTAGCCCGGTGTGTCCCGCCGTGTCCCGCTGTGGCCCCCTGCGTCCCGCTGCCCCGGCGGCCCCGCAGCCCCGCCCCGCGGCCCGTTCGCTGTTGCCCGCCCCCGGCCGCGGCTGCGCGCTGCGTTCTGCGCTCTCATCATGGCGGCGCGGGGCCATGTGCAGGACCCCAACGACCGCCGCCTGCGGCCCATCTACGGTACGGACCCGCCGCGGCCCCGGTCCGGCCCCGCCGNGGGGGCTGCGGGGCTGCGGCGCCCGCCCGGCCGGGCCGGGGTCCCGCGGTGCCCCGGGGGTGCCCCCTCGGCCTTGTGGGGGGGATCGCAGCCAAGGTAACCCCGGCCGGAGCTTTCCGCGCTGCTGCGGAGGAGCCAGGAATGGATTCATCCCTGAAGGAGCAGCCGCGGATGCCCCGGAGTTGTGTTGGATGTTGTGGCACGGAGCGGTGACGCTGTTGGGGGAATTAATTGGGAGGCAGGAGAGAAGTAGAAGGGGACGGTGTCGGTAGGAATTGTCCGGTGTTGTTGTGTCCCCGAATATTTCCGAGGGTGTTCTGTGCTGTTGGGGTTGTTTCGGAGGTTGTAGGCAAAGCTTGGCTTTATGCAAATATGGAAAAAGAAAAGGAAAACGCTTCCCCGGGCTACGGTATCGTTTCGTCCCTAAAACCAAAGACTTGATATTGAGGAAAAGGTTCTTAACTTTTTCAGCAGGGGTAAAAAGCTCTCCCTAGAGGCGCGGAGAGCTGTCCTGGCTTGGGGCTGGCCGTGCTTTGGGATGCCCTTTGCTGGGGCAGAGGGATGGTGCAGTACAGGCTGAGTCCGTGATGGGTTGCAGGGAAAGGGAGGAAGATGGTTTTGTTCCATTAACAGAAGTGTTGGAGTTACATTAATAGAAGTGTTCAAGTTCGTTGCAGTTTGTCTTTATGTAACGATTTTAAGGTTTCTTTCCTTAGTTTTCCATCCGTGCTGTGATTGGCAGTTTCATTGATGTGTGGTTATTTTTGTCATAATCTGTGTGAGAAATGGTTTTAATAGAAGAATCTGGGTAAATTCAGCTGATATTGAAGCAGATGATGTTGAGCATCTCGCCGTGTTCATTTTGGAGAGAGCTTCAGAATTCCTTTCTGCTAGTTCTGGAAAGGATTCTCTGCAGTGCTAGGTTTGATCTCAGGCTGTGGTGCTGCAGAACCCAAAATAAAGCTGTGTGATAAACACACAACTTCCTCAGAGCAGCAGCTGGGGAGGTACAGTGTAAGGTCCAAGGTCTGCCTCTGGATTTCAAAGTGTGCCTGGGTTTGTGCTGTGGTTCCCCAGGATTCCTTGACAGCTCTGGTGATCTTTGATCTTAACTTGTTCTCTTTTCACCTGAGGGTTCAGGTGTTGCATTTCCAGCCTTTGAACTTCCCCACCTATAAACTAGCATAGGCTGAAGTTTATTTTCCTTTATTTTCACTTCCTTTGGAAGCTGCTTTGACTTCCAACAACCTGACTTGTTAGGAAGATCCAATCTCTTCATTCTGCTGTGGTTTAGGGAGGTTTGAGGGGTATTTGATTTACTTTGCGACACCCAAAGCTGTGATGTTCTTGGCACAGCTGTTAATCCCAGTCAGGCAGCTCAGTGTGGGGAATAATTTGTGTGTCACTAAACTGGGTGACAGAGCCTTAAACCAAGAAGTCTCTGATGTGCTGTTCCACACCTTTGAAACCTCTTCACTGAGTTCCCCAGAGTTTAATGTTAGCGGTGACACAGGTTTTCTTAAGTTGAAATACCAAGTGAAGAAAGACAGTGTCTTGTAGCTTCAAACTGGATTTCATGCAACAATGTTTATTTTGGTGAGTGTGGATAGGCTGCCTCATGAGAGGTTAGCTGTGGATGGGCTCAGGAGCCCAATTAACTCTTCTTTAAATGTACATCATCCACCTGGCCACGGGAGGAAATGTGGAAGCTGTTGAATATAAATTTGTAAATCAGAATAGATGCACAGTTTGTGCTGAGGATTTCCAAGGGTCACCTCTCAGTAAAAGAGTTTTGGTTCATAATGGGAATGACAGTTTTGATGAGGAAAAGGTGTGTGATTGAATTTCAGTTAACTGGCAGGAGAGAGGCCAGAGCAGTGTGAGCAGCCCCTTCCTCCCCTTGGCACGTGAGGGGCAGCAAAGCTGGGTTTGGTGAGGAAGCAGGAATTTTTGAGGGAAGGGGAGCACATAGGGGTCATGTCCTGGTCTAAAACTGCTTGTTTGTAATTGTGTAATTACATGAAGATCAATCTGAAAATTGTAATTCCGAGCTCAAAAAGGAGAAAATAGTCTGGAGATGGGTTTTCTGCAGCTGAAGTTTCACTGGATAGTGGGATATCCCCCTAGGAAATATTGATGCTTCACAGTTGTGTCTTCAAAACCGGTCTGGTGGAAGGGTAGTGGTGCTCCAGGGGGACAGGTTTGCTCTGCCTGAGATATGGATGCTATGGACAAGTATTTCTCATTTTGCTGAAGTGTATGTGTTTGGTTTCTAACCTCCTGCCCGTTAAAAGTCATTGAAAGCCTCCCAAAGACACACCAAATTAGTTTCTACTTGTCCTGCTAAAGCACTGGAGCTGCACTGCCAGCAAAGAGCTGCTGCTGCAGAATCCTCTCTATTATGGGTCTCTTTTGTTGCTGTAATGATCTGTGTGGAGTAATTACAAAAGCTTGTTTGTTTGAATGACTAAAACCAGTGCAACGAGATGAATCCTTCATCCCTGAAATGACAGTTTCCTGAATGTTTGGCTTAGGAGGAGCTGCATAGAGAAAATGTGGTTTCTGCTGCTGGTGTGACAGTAGGTGCTCCATGGTAAAATTGGAGGTGGCTTTCCAGAATGGCCTTGGTGTTCTGGTGTGATTTTGTGTGTGCTCTTATTCTGCAGATTATCTCGATAATGGCAATAATAAAATGGCAATCCAGCAAGCAGACAAACTGCTCAAAAAGCACAAGGACCTTCACTGTGCCAAGGTGAGTGGGACTGAGGGCACTGAGCTCATTCTGCCTGAGTCTCAGGGTGTTCCAGTGCCCCTTTCTCTGGGAGCTTTCACAGTGATTTCTGAGCTCTCTGGAATATCTCTGTTCCAGCTCACTTGTATCTTGCTTGCCTGAAAACTTGTACAGACACCCTGGTAGGGCCTGGAGTGTTGGTTCCACCTGGGCTGATTGTCAGCACCACTCTAGGTGGTGTTGGCATGTCGGCTGGGGCTTTAAAAATGCCTCTTGGAGCCCTGGGGTTGGGATACCCCTCTGGAGGAGTTTGGATCAGAGCATCTCCTTGAGAGGAAATGTCTGAGGAAAACATTACAAGGTGAACTGGTGTCCCAGTGAAGCTGTGGATGCCCCATCCCTGGAATTGTTCAAGGCCAGTTTGGAACAACTTGGTCCATGGAAGATGTCCCTGCCCATGGCAGGGTGTGGAGCTATCCAGCTCATCCGATTTTAAGGTCCTTTCCAATCCAGTGTATTCCAGGATTCCATGATTTTGGAGGCATTTGCTTTTCTGCTTGTTTTTCTTGCTGTACCCCTGTTGAGGGAAAGGGGTTCTGTTCCTCTCTTTCCTGAACCTCTGACTCTCTTTCTGCTTTTCTTGTTTCCCTGGGGGTTTCCCTCTGCAGTTCACTCCACTTCTACATTTTGAAAGCTTCTCAAGCTGCAGTGAGTGTCATTGACCTGAATCTTGTTTATGTCACTTTTCTCTGGCCAGTTAGTGAAAGAAAACTAAGGAAAATTGGCAGGACAGGTCATTTTGCAGCCTCCAGGTAGAGAAAACCATGTGCTGATGCCTCGAGGCAACCTCAGCATTTATTAAGAAGTCAAGTCCCCCTCTTTGATGCTGTTGCATTTGGGAGTTTTCCTCTCCAGCCACGTGGATTAAAAGCTTAATAAAACCTGGAGTTCTGCAGAGGGAATGAGGTGGTTGGGCTGTTCCCAGCAGGAGTGAGAGGGTTTCCAAATGCAAGCTGTGTCTCTGAGAGCTGCCTGTGTTGTGTCCACAGGTGCTGAAGGCCATTGGCTTGCAGAGGACTGGCAAGCAGGATGAAGCCTATGCCCTGGCACAAGAAGTAGCAGCACTTGAACCCACAGATGATAATTCCTTGCAAGCACTGACCATTCTCTACAGGGAAATGCACAGACGTGAGTTTGTTCCTCTCCCAGAAATCTCTATTTGTGTTCTTCCAGAAGGTTTGTGCCCCACAGTTTGGTGGGAAACATGTAAAATCCAGGATTTGTGTACATGAGACACTGTTAAGAGACTCAGAATTGAAATGATGCTTGTTGTAATGCCTGTAAGGCTGTAGTGGTCTTCATAAAGCAAAAAAACCCTCATTCAGGCTTCTTATGAGCACCACTGTGTAGCAGGTCCTAAATGAATCATGTTGATAATGATCCAGCAGCCTGGGAGTTCACTTTTGTTAATGAAACTACTGGAATTTGTTGTCAGTAGAGTGACAGAGATGACAAATCCCCCAGGGTGTGTCGAGGGGTTCAGGCCTCAGGGAGCTGCTGAAAAACAAGAGGGAAATCCTGACCTCCCCATTTGGCCACATCAGCTTTGTCAGGTTCTTTGTAGTGATTTGTATTTTCAAAATACTGAATCATCAGCGTTGGAGTGATGGAGGTGTTCAACAATTGAACAGTTGTTGCTTCTGGCAGCTTCTTGGGGAGTGTGGTGTGGTGGTACCAATGTTTATTGTGGAGTTTGGTGGGTGGTACCACCAAAATTTATTGTTGAGCTGCTGGAGAAAGGATCAAGGGGTGAAACAGCTTCAGAAAAAGGTGTTTGAATCAGTCTGAAAAAGAGCAATTGCTTATGTTCTCTCAGTTGATTTTTTTGTGTGTGTGTGTGTTGATGGAGTTAAAGAATCATTTGTTGAGTAATACCAACATTTTTTGTGTGTTTTTGACTTCGATATAAACCCCTGTGAATGACAAGAGCCTCTCTTCCATTAAGCTGAGCTTTGTAACTTTTAGGTTTGTAACTCAGGAACTGGTGGGTGTGAGGCACTTCCACTTTTGGTCCTGCAAGAAAATTGTAATCAGATGTTTTCTACATCTGTGTCAGAGATGTATAAATTGTGTGAAAGACAAATTACATTTGCTTTTCTGTTTCTACTCCGAGCTACAATTGTTTGTGTAAGAAAACAGAATATGAAAGGATGAAAACATTAGAAAGTTTTATGTATTGTACTACCTGAAATTTTTTGTCATGATAGACCTGTTATTAAAAAGTATAGCGTGAAATAATTGTTTAGAGTACTGATACAGCCAACTGGGAAATAGCAGGATATGATTAATATGAGTGAACCTGTGATAAGAATAATTAATTTGCTATTAGCCTCTGAAAGTGTTTGTTTTGATACATGATTCACATGGAACAGTCATTCTGCCAGCACGAGAGACCTTCATTCAGTTTAATGCTCAAAAATAGACAAGCTTGCTTCAAAAATAGGCCTAAAATTCCCCTGAACAGTTCAGTTGCTGCTGTTGAACTCTATATTGATTTAAGTATATTTTGAGGTTTGTTTTGGAGTTTTTTAAGCACTTTCCTCCTTTGCCTGATGTTTGCAGTGCCTGGGGGACAGAGCAACATTTTTGGGGCTGATGAGTGCAATTAGGTGCTGTTCAGAACATCCCTGGTGCTCTTTAGGGAGCTGTGCTTTAAAATATTCCCAAGTTGGTCTTAACTCTAGCATCTGGTTTTGGTTTAGCCGAGCTGGTGACTAAACTGTATGAGGCTGCTGTGAAGAAGGTCCCCAACAGTGAAGAGTATCACTCCCACCTCTTCATGGCCTATGCCAGGGTTGGAGAATACAAGAAGATGCAACAGGTATGACCAACAATTTGTGTTCTGGCTGGTTTAAAGTGTATTTTTTCTATCTTTTACTCTCATTTACAAGTTATGAGTAATCTTCCAAAAAAGCTGAGCTGGGTAAATGCAGAAGTTAAACTCTTGGTTGGTTTTTACAGAGAGATTGAAACCTCATTTTTTGGAGGTGGGTTGTCTGAAGACAAAAGTTTTGTTTACTTAAAGCTGTATCTTTTACTGATCTGTGGTTTAGTTCTGACAGTACAAAACAAAGGAATTCTGGAATAGACACATCTGGGAAGAGCTTCTGATCCATATTTTCACACTTCATTCTGGCCTTAGTTCTCTGTTAACTTTAGGAAGATAAATCCTCCCTATGCTTTTACTTGAGCATCTAAAATACAATTTGTATTGCTGTCATTCATGAAGAAAAACTAAAAAGCACTGTAAATATCCCCTCTCAGTTGGCAGCACCAACTGGTGTCCCACTGGTTGGTTTTATTTTCATCCCTTCCAAGTGAGGTGCCTGGAGAATGCCTGTAAATGGAAGATGATTTTCAAGGACTGCATGCTCACCCTTCTCTGTAAAAAAGCACAGAGAGCCAAGAAATTAGTGCTAAACTCCCTCTTGTTTGTCCTGTTACTTGAATTTTAGCACAGGTTTGGCTTAAATAACTAAAAGGAGTTATTGGTGCAATATATATATTCTGAAATGAGAAACCTCATGATACAACCCAAACTTTAGATGTGATGGATCACAATCATGAGTGGAGAAAATGCCACAGATAAAAATAATTAACATTTATGTGACCTTTTGTATGTCTGAAGTAAATAAAAATGTGGTTCTCATTAAATTATCATTTTCAATATCAATTGAATCAAATCATCATTATCAATATCCCATGGTCAGAGTGGGATCTTGGCCTGTGCTTTTGGATTTAGGGATGCAGAGAGTGTGTGGATGGTGACTAGGGAATGAAAATAAACCCGTGTCCTGTGCTCTGGGATATTCCAGCTGAAAATCCTGGAAAATGCCAACTGCAGTCAGGGAATTGGCACAAAAGCCCAGCTGTGGTGGTAGATTACACTAATATGTGTAATTTCTTGAAATTAATTACAGATTTTGTAGGGGTGAAAGTCTTGTCCTTTGTTACATACAGACACTATGAGGGAAATGTGGGAATAGCTGTTAATGTGTTAGGGAAAATTGTGAATTCTTTGGCTCTGCTTTGATTCAACCAAGTTCTCTGCTCAACCTTTTCTCCCCCTGCTTTGCACATGGAGGTGACCCCAAATTTGGGGTGTGAAGTGAGTGTTGGAAGGCAGCTGGTTCCTCGAGGCAGGCATGGGTTTGCTGTGTCCTTCAGCACTGGAGATAACCCCTCATTCCCAAAGGAAAAATCTGCTTCCTGCTGGAGTTTCCACTTCCAGTTAAAGCTGTCATCTGTCTAGGCAATCAGTGCTCCTTGCTGTTAATTGTCAGACCTACACAAAATCCTTGGGAACATTTCCACCCTCTGTTTTCCTCAGGGATGTGTGTTAGGAGGGAAGAGCTCACAAGTGGGGAAAAGCTCTCCCATGTGCAAATCTTGTATTGTCTGCCTCCATCATTGCTGCCCACCATGAGATCTTAGATATAAATCTATTTCAGGAATGATGAAACTTGTGTCTTCTGTTTTTCAGGCTGGAATGGCACTTTATAAGATTGTTCCCAAAAATCCATATTATTTTTGGTCCGTGATGAGCCTGATCATGCAGGTGTGTGCAGTGTTGGGTTTGACTTGCTGCAGTGCTGGTGCAGAAATGTTCTGAGGGAAAACATGATGATTTTGGGTAAAATGTGTGTTTGAGCTGTTTCTCTGTGATGCTGGGAGAAGGACTGAACCCTCCTTAAGTAGCATTATTGTTGTGGTCCGAAATAAATGCTGATGTGTGTTTATAATCCAATTTAACTGTTGCATTACCAGCTTTCTTCTTAAATTATTCTCTTTTCTGCACCAATATCCACCTGTTGTTTTGGCAGAGAGATTATGAATAAATCCTCAGCTATCTGCAGTTTCTCAGAATTCTTCTTCTCTAACGAGGTTATAAAAGCTCTTGGAGGGAATAAATGGGAGCTCTGGAATTAGCAGCAAGTCTGCAGGAATAGGCACAGATCAGCTCTGCTGCTGCTGCTGCTGCTTGAGGCAGCACATTTGGGCACTAATCATACACAAAATCAAACAAAAATAAGCTTGGAGGGTTTTGATCACATTCTTTAAAATCCTGTGCCATTTAAAAACACAAAAGTGTTCTGGCTCCATGTTTTTACCACGAAGTTTTTGTGCTCAGACATGCAGGGCTCTGCTTGATTTGATCAAAAATGAGCTTTTCTGTGTAGCACCAATTTTATTGCTGCCTTTTCTCAGGTCACAGATGGCAGTTCCAAACAGGTGGTTGGGGGGAATTGGAGCACCTTGGGTTGGTTTTTTTTTCCTTCTTCCAAAGTGAAAAGAGCAGTGGGTGGGACATCACAGAAAGTTGCTGAGCTGCTATAATAATCCCTCTCTTCCTCAGTCTATCTCAGCACAGGATGAAAACCTCTCCAAGACAATGTTTTTGCCACTTGCAGAGAGAATGGTGGAAAAAATGGTGAAAGAGGACAAGATTGAAGCTGAGGCTGAAGTAAGGCTTGGTTTGAAATTTGTTGAGGCAAGGAATGCACTGTTAAGGGAACTTGATTACCTTGGAAAACTTAAAATAATCAATGTCTTGGAATTAAATGTGAGTGTAGGGGACAGAAGGAAAACCAAAAGCAGGGGGTTAGGAGGGCCTCAGAATCCTGTGCCTGAGGCAATTTTTGGTGTTTGCTTTGACTGATTAAGTGCTTTGCTCTCTGGGAGGCCCCAAGAAAAACCTGAGGAATAAGAATAGAAAAAAAGACCTAAAATTGAGTATTGCACCCTTTGGGATGCTAAAGATAGCTTTGCAGGCCTGATATCCCCTATTTTCTCTTTTGGCACTCCTGGGTATGATCTTCCTGGCAAACTTCATTGCAGCCTGATCTTTATTTTAAGGTGGAGCTGTACTACATGATCCTGGAACGTTTGGAGAAGTACAAGGAAGCTTTAGATGTTGTGAGGGGAAAACTTGGAGGTAATTTATTCTTTAATAAATCAGAGTTACATGGAGAATACAACGATCCCCCTTCGCTTCAGATTTGTCCACTGCTTCAAAAAAAAAATTTACGAAGCCTTACTTGGCACCAGTTTTAACCTCAATGTAAACTCTGGAGGTTTGTGCAACCTGGTTTTACCTACTTTGTTTATGGCATTTAAACACTATTCAGGTCTGAGCTTTGCAGTGGTAAACTGGGATCATGTTCTTGGTTGTAGCTGCCATCTTCAAAACTGAAAAATCTTCAATATCTGCATTTTAGAGGAGTTGAACTGAAGGTTAAAACGCACTCGCATTTGGGATGTGAAGGTTTCCATGGGGAATCTTTCTGAGGGCTGCTGCTGGGTTGGTTTGGGGCTGGGCTGGAATAAGAAGGTTTGTGCAGGGAATAGGGAAGAAATGCAGGGATGAGCTGAGCTTTCCATGTTTTTTGGTGCAGAGAAGCTGACGAGTGAGCTGCAGAGCCGGGAGAACAAGTGCATGGCCATGTACAAGAAGCTGCACAGGTGGCCCGAGTGCAACGCCCTGGCCAGGAGGCTGCTGCTCAAAAAGTGAGAGAGGATTCCTGCAGTCCTGCAGAAAAGATGGAACAAAAATCCCTACTTGTCTGGGAATGGCCTTGTTTGGTGGCTTTTGTGGTTAAAATAGGAGAATATCAGAAAGCTTTTCCAAAGATTGCACTTCAAAGCCAGGCATGAGGGAGAGTCAGGGTCAAGGCTGGAGTTGCTGCTTTTTCCAGGCAGAATTTAGCAACTCATTAATGCAATAAAAGGTTGTTTGCCTCCTTATTTCTAAATCCTGTGCTGATTGTCTAGCTCTGACTTTGCAGATCTCATACTGTCCATGATTTACATTGAATTTTCTACATCTAAATTTCTCCCATTTGGCTAGACAACGTGGGAAATGCATGTAAAACTTGGAACAGATGCATTAGGAGACAGAACATTCCAGTGTGATCAAATCTGTCTCAACTGCTAGGAGAGATGTGTTTGCTTTTGAATTTAGCTGTGCTCTCATCTTAGATGGAAGTTAAATGCAGAAGAGAAACTTCTGCCTTCATGTTTTGTGGGGATGTTGCTGAGCTCTGACTGGAATGTGAATTTTGGGAGGAGAGTTCATTGCTTGCCTCAGTTTTGAATTGAAATGGTTTTGCTTGATGTGTTCCCAGAAATTCAGGATGATGGTGTTCCTAAGATTTGAGACCTTTTCAAGGGGAAACAATTTTATGATTACAGTTGTGTTTTTTCTGTAATAGGATTATGTGTTATTCCTTAATTCAGCTTTGGCAAGAAATGTCGTTTTATCTGTTAGTCATTTTGGCAATTCCCTAAATTTTGTCCTGTGCCTGATTTTTGTTTCAGCTCAGATGATTGGCAGTTTTATATAACTTACTTTGATTCAGTGTTTCAACTCATTGATGAATCCTGGACGCCTCCAGCAGAGGAAGAGCAGTAAGTTGAGAATTTTGCTGTGGATTTGTTTTCCCTTTGTGCTACAGCAAATTGTTTGGGTTGATAAATTAAATATTAGAGTGACTTCTTGATGTCAGAGCCCAAATGATGTGTTTTCCCTGCTTTGCATTGTGTGTTTCCCCTGCTTTTTTCTGGGGGCTGGGAATAGTTGATGGAAATAGTTTGTACATTACAGAACTCTTCCAGCTCATGTTTTCTGTGATGACCAAGTTGGAGAATCATCATTTCCCTGTCTGGGAGTGTGCTGAGTGTCTGTTATCAGTGGGAACTCCCCAAGAACCTTTTGTCTGTGTGGTTGCAGCTCTCTGGAAGGGGAGGTGCACTGCTCCATCGAGCAGGCTGTGAACTTCATCGAGGAGAGGATAACAGAGGAGTCCAAGAGCTCGCGGCCGCTCCGGGGACCGTACTTGGCCAAGCTGGAGCTGATCAGGCGCCTGCGACACAGGGGCTGCAATGATGAGTACAAACTGGGTAAGAGCCCCTCCTGGTCAGGACTTCCTCTCTGGAGACAGGCAGAGAGAGCACAAAGTCTCTGCTAAATCACTGAGTTAAATACAGTTTTCATTAGGAAAAGATACTTGTTGTTGTGTATGGAAAGAATTTTAAAAGCATTGGAAGATGAACTTTGAGGAAAGTCAGGTATTTCCAGGCTACTTCAGTGTTTGGAAGAGTCAGCAGGGAGGTTTTCAAAAGGACCTCAGGGATTTAGGAGCATCCAGTCACTGACATTCTGTTCCTGGTGGAAAGTCTTGCTGTTAGCACTGGAATCTCTGGGTGAGTTTTGATTTTTTTATGGCAGCAAAGCCAGGTTTTGCTTTTTAAAAACCTGCATCACAAAATAGCATTTAGGGAATCAGTGATAGGGAATGTGATTAGAGCAACATCTGTGATCTTTCCTAATTCCTTTTGTTTTTCCATCCCAAATGAAGCCTGGTGAGATAAGCAGAGGCTGCGTGTGCCTGCCTGGATTGCTGAGCTCTTATCTGCTAAAGGAGCTTGAATGAAGCTCTTGGGCTTTTTTTAATGTGTCCTTGGTTACCAGAGACATTGAGCCTCTGTTAAAATCTGCAGTAGTGCAGCTCTCTGTTTTCTAAATCGCTCTGTAATCTTGAAGAGGGAAAAAAAAGCATGAACAAAGATCTCTCATAGTGATTTTACAGATTTCACTTCTACTGGAGGATGTTAAAAAGGTGACCTGGCCTTTTTTCCTAGGTGATCCAGAAGAGCTAATGTTCCAGTACTTCAAAAAATTTGGGGACAAGCCCTGCTGTTTTACTGATCTCAAAGTGTTTGTGGATCTCCTCCCACCCAGCCAGTACACAAAGGTAAGGAAATACCAAGAAGTGGAGGCAGGAAATGCAGTGGTTGTTTGCACTCTGGTCCCTTTATCTTAAAATACCTGTGGATCATTTTAAAAGACTGGAAACAGTGAATTTTTACTTTCTGCTTGAAATTCAGAGAACTCTTTGTGCTGTAGAAAATATCATGAACATCTGAACATTTGAGAAGTTTCATTCAGAGGATTTTTACTGGAGGCTTAAAGCTGAGTTTGATCCTGCAGAGTCTCAGATCTGGTATTCCTTTGGCATTTTTATTCCAATTTTTCAAGGTATCAGGGTGCTTTGAGCTCAGAGTTTCTGTTTAATGGGAAGAAGCTTCCCCCTCATCCCATGCAGGGATGTCACAGATGCTTGGCTTGGCTCTGGCAGTGCCAAAGAAGGGACACATTGACCCCAGTCCAGGGGTCATGGAGGCACCTATGGCAGTTTTTTCCAGAATCTCTTTCTGAAACAACTCTCTGGAAAAGAGTTTCTCTGAAAAGCCCATTTGTGCAGAGTCATGAGCAGCCTGGAGTGACTTCAGCAGCTGGGAATTCTGTCACTCACCCCAGTGTTTGTCTGAGCCATTGTGTGCAGGGATCAGTGCTGGGGAGGGCAGAGAATCCGGGATCAGCCAGAGCCTAGGGATAAAATGTTGGTAAACAAAGTGTAGGTAGCAAGGTTCTCTTGGTTTAATTAAGTATATTTTGACTCCTAATGCAGGTTATTCCCACAGCCCTACTGCTGATGGGAGCAGTGGCTCTGGCAGGGATGGCTGTTGCTGATGTTTTATGTTTAAAGGTGTGTTTTTAGCCCACTGGCAAGAGATGTGGCCAGCAGGATATCAAACTCCTAGTCCTGGAAATGGTGATTCCATTGTAAGGGAGCCCTGAAGTAGTGAACAGGTTTAATCCCAAAACCTGGAATGGAAAAATTATATTTAAGAATAGTTCAGACTCTAGTTTGTCACAGTGCTTGTGAAACCATGACTCTGACTTTAAATTTTCTGTCTGGCCTTAAAACTGCTGCTGATTTACTGAATATATTCTGGAATGTATATTGTATCAAACTGATGTATTGGGTGGTTTTCTGGCTGTCCCTGAAGCAGCATCTGCAGCAGTTTAACTTGGTCAAGGACACGAGGAGCTGAGAAGGTTTTGTGGTGCTGAAGTGTTGATGAGTTTTGACAGGAGAGTTCCACTTCAGTAGCTGAGATTGTGATCTTGCTGGGCCACTGACATGTGAAAAAGTGCAGAAATAATGGTCATTACAGCAACCTTGACTTCCTAGAGGTGTAAATTGGAGAGTAGAGCCAATGATGTGGTTGACCTTGCTCAGCTTGGCAGAGTTTCAAATTGAAAAGATCTGTCAACACAGCATTCATCAGATTCTTTGGGAAAACTGGAATTGTGTATGTTGTGCTTGGTGCTGCTCCTGAGCTTTTTGCCTCAGGTTTGCATTTGATGCAGTTCTTCTGTGTCAATACCAAGTATAGTAAAACTGAATTCATTGGCTTTAACTCAGATTTAAATTTACAGACAATGTTGGGTTTTAGGGCAAGAAGCTGCTGCCCACCCCTGTGTATTGTGAGGAGTCTTTTGTCTCCCATTAAAACTAAACAATGAGAAGCTGCTTTTCTTACAGCTTAATTCCAAAAAAGAAGCAATTAATCAGAGTTGATGACCTCACTGAGTACTGCACATTACTTCAGAGCTGAGGGAAAATGTAACAGTGCAAAACAATCATTGCCTGGAAGTGTGCTGAGAAGACTGTCAGTAACTAATTTTTTTAATTGCATCTCTCATTACCATGAGTATTAGGTGCTTGAACTCCCTGGTGTACCAATGAATTGGAAACCTACCTGTGATTTTTCTTCCCTCCATCTGTTTGATGAAATTAATAAAACCCCAAAAAATAATTGAGCAACTCAAATAAAAATCTCAAAGGCTGCCCTTCAACTGCAGATTCAGTGACATCAGCATGGATATTTCCATATTTCCACCTTGCTTTTTTTTTTGTTTTACTGGAGGGAGGAAATGCTGCTTCCTCACTGTTTAGTGCAGCCCTGCATCCTTTGCCACGGGGTTTTTCTTGCAGTTCATCCGGCAGCTGCTGGACGTGATCCCGCTGGTGGCAGCGGCCGAGAACGAGGTGGCTCTGCCAGGTGACATCAAGGCCCTGCAGCAGCACCTGTGTGTGGTGCAGCTCTCCAGGCTGCTGGGGATCTACCACGCCATGGAGAAGAAGCAGAAGCTGGCAGTGGTGCGGGAGCTGATGCTGAGATACCGCCACGGGCTGGAGTTTGGTGAGGAGAATCTGTAACGCTGATAATGCTTGGCTTTCTCCTTTCTGATTCTACCCTTCACCTTCCCTGAATTCCTTTTGGAATTTTGGTTCCTTTTATTTTTTTTTTTTTGTCTTTTCAGCTGTGTATCTTGAAGATAAATGAGGTTTTCCTGCGTAGTTCAGATGGTCTGTTTGTACTTTGCAGGATTGCCTGTGCTTTTAAGCAAAGCCAGGTTTTCTCACTGAAGTGCATAGGACACATTTGTGGTCAGGAGTTACTAATTTGTAAATCTTGCTGCTGTGGGAGTCAGTTCTTCCAGCAGATGTCAATGTTTGAAGTGCCCCAAAGGCTACTCAGTGATGTGTAAAGTTGTTTGGATTTTAAGACAATTCTGATTTTATAAATTAAACTGTGGTGCTCTCTCTGATCATAGTGTCACTCAATAACCCTGACTGTGAGATCAGCTGGCAACACTGTTAGTCATTCAAGGGTAACAGGGTTTTGTTTTTCTTTTTAGGGAAATCTTGTTTGAAAACTGAATTGCAGTTTTCAGATTATTACTGCCTGCTTGCTGTTCACCTGCTGCTTGATCTGTGGCTGGAAGGTAAGTTCCCAAAATTGTGCCTTGCTCTGATATCTCTCTGGGAGGTTGGGAAAGGGAGACTGTGTGCCTGTGGCCAGTGAGTGCCTGGCATGGCTTGTTAGGCCTGGAGCTTTCTGGGTTGTTTTGATTTTTTTTTTTTTTTTATTTTGCAGTATGAGGTATTTCAGGAGTCCCTCTGATCAGCTGATACTTGCCCTGAATCTCACTGACCTCTAAACAGATCTAATTTTTATACTTAATTCCTTTTTTCTCTCCCTTTGCATGAGTTCTGCTGACAACTCCTTTCTGATACCAGCAGTGTTTTGAGAACATTACTTTCTTTTCCTGACATACTTTGCCTTTTGGATCCCTTGTTTCTAGACTTGCTGGGACCTGTTCCCTGAATTAAATTTGCCTGTACTCCACCCTTGTTCTTTGTGTTAGTCTCTTAATCCCACAGTGTCCAGTTCTGGGTGTCCATGTGTACATTCCTGCCCTTCCACATAGTTATCTCCTTGCCAAGGAAGATTTAGTCTTTAACCTGACTAAATCCATGGTCAGGTTTCTGGCAGGAAGGTGGATGTGGGCTCTTGAATTCCTGGCTCTTCTGCAGTGTGCAAGCTGGAATTCCCAAACAGCTCAGGATTCATCAGGGAAGGTCACTTTGCCTGCAGTGTGCTCTGTGCAGATGTGAGCTAGATATTCCCTGGGAGGGATTATTCCCCCAGCATTCCCTCAGGGAGCAGCTGGAGTTGTGGAGCAGGTGTTACATGGGGCCATCTGCACATTGCAGTCCCTGGCAGTACTCTGAGCGCTGTAACGTGGGGAGAGGGAATTGTGCCTGTCCCTGCTCACACCTGCCCGTGCTGTGTCTGTCACCAGGTGAAGAGGCAGCTGTGTGGCAGTGCCTGACTCTCCTGGAGGAGGGGCTGTCTCACAGTCCCTCCAATGCTCAGTTTAAGCTGCTGCTCATCCGGATCTACTGCCGGCTCGGCGCCTTCGAGCCGGTGTCGGAGCTCTACTCCAGCCTCGATGCCAAGCACATCCAGCACGACACCATCGGGTGGGTGGTACATACTGAGAATAATCAGCCCTGCTGACCTCTATCCCCACAGCTGCAGCATCCCCTGCCACCCAGAATTCAGCAGATTGTCACATTTTCATGTGATCTTGCGCAAAAGTATTCTGGGATTTTTTGGAGGCGTATCCACTGCATGTTCCCCCTTTCTGTAGGGTATCTTCCCCGTGAGATTTTGATCTGTGTTGGGTTTTTTAGAGTATTAATTAGTCTGGAGGAAGTTGGTGAAATGGCTGGCTGGCTGCCAGTCAGCTTGGTGTTCCAGCTTGGGAGCACCAGTGAAAGCCAACATACCCAAAACTCTTGCCTGGTGTGTTTGGGGATCTCTCACTGAGCAGCTCTTGCACCCTTAAGGTGAAGAAAGAACTCCAAGGCCTTACATACTGCTTTTAAGAAATTGAGAATTCATTCCACTAAAAGCCTGAGCTTACCCATGAATGCTGTTAATGCTGTTAAATGTCCAGATGTCTCCTGTGCAGCTGCTTCCCAGGGCAGTGGCTGACGTTTACCTCATGCTGTTTGTTGCAGTTATCTCCTGACACGCTACGCCGGCTCCCTGGGCCACTACGCTGCTGCTTCCCAATCCTGCAACTTTGCACTCAGGTTTTTCCACTCCAACCAGAAAGATGTAAGTTGAAAGAACCCCCCCCACCATGATCTTGTAACACAGCAAAGTGTCTTAGAGAAGCCCTGTGCAAGGTTTGTGCAAATGTAGTGGTTTAAAACATAACAAAGAGCAGTAGTAGGTGCAGCTTTGTAGTAAAAGTTCTCTCAACCTGCATTTTCTACTACAAGGATTTGTGAGTTACTGTTACATGAGGTTTTGCTTCAGCTTCTTTTCTGTTAAAGCCAGTTTTAATGCTCCTCATAAAACAGGTATGATTGCTTTTAAATTAATGCTTGTGATTTTATGCAGTAATTGAAGTGGAATGTCATGTGGAAATAAGTGCTGGTGTCATAAATTTGGCATTTTGGAAAGTTACACAGCAGCCAGTGATGATGGGTCAGGATGAGGATGGCACATGATGAATCCTTTGTTACAATCACTGGAGCTGTGTGTTTTCAGTGAATGGTGGGGGGTGCACTTCACTTTAAAGGGACCATCCCATTCTGAGGAGTGAGAATATATCCTGTGTATTTATATTTTACACCCTGGGCACTGTTGAAAGGTAGGTGAAGAGGATTATTTTTACTTCCTAAAAAAACAAAGGTACAATCCAGTTGTAAATCTACCAGTCAGCCACTGGCTAAGTTGGCTCCAGAGGCTCTGCTGTCACACAATTTGCTTTCCCACTATCCCAGCAACATAAAAAACCACAGGAATTGTCTGTACTGAGCAGTAAAGAGTCTCACACAGCAATCACTCAGAAGCAGCAGCTTGCTCTGTTGGCAGCCCAGGTGGTTCCTGTGTACTGGATCCCCATTGCCATTTCCCTGTGCCTGGAGTGTAGGTGCTGAGTTCCTGTGAGCTGTGTCTGACACAAAGGTTTTCCTGAAGTATGCACCTGGATTGTTCAGTGGGGTGGGAGCTCACTCTGCTCTGCATCCCTCAGTTGCTCATTTTTTTCCTACTTGCTACTGCTTTGGATTCCTGAGAGTGAAGCCCTAGATCCAGACACCTTTTTTTTTTTTTTTTTTTTTACTGAGGTGTAACTTTTCAGTCTTGTTTGAAAGTTATTTGGTAGATGTTAACAAAAAACATCCCTGGAACCAAATGTCTGAATGAAACCCACGACTGCTGGGCGCCAGGTGGAAAAGTGAACTGAAAAAACTTCTGGACCATGTGATTCCTCTGCTTGGGAACACTGTGTTGTAAAGCATCAAGAAATCATCTTTCCATGGAAAACAATCTGAAGTAATTGAGGTGTGGTTCCCTTGGGAGCAGGTTATTGTCTGGTGTGAATGACGGAGCTGCTTGTGGCAGAGAAGAGTTGGATGTCTCCAGTGGCTCAGCATCTGTACACGGATGGTGATGGCTGCATTCCAGGTGCTGTTGGCAGGAAAACACAACTTGTGTTCCAGAAATCCCAAAAAGGTGTTGCCTTGCTGCTACACCTTAAAATGCTGGGATTTTAAGAGGCCAGAAGTGGTGCAGCAGGAGGACAGAATTCCTCATGTGACAAGATGAGGATGGGACACTGGAGCCACTCACATCATATCTTGGAAATGGTGTTGCAGCCAAAGGACCATGAGCTGATGCTCTCTCAGGTCTCCAGATCTCTCCTGTGCTCTGGACACTTCCAATGGTTGTCTCCTTAAGATCCTTTTGATGGAAAATGCCTCAAAAGCTGTTCTTGCAACTGGGAATTGCAGGAGGTGAAGGCTCAGTTCAGGCTGCTGTTCCTTGAGGATTATGGTGTGACAAGAGTGGGGATGAAGAAGGATTCCTTGCCATAAAACCTGTCACAAGGTCAGGATCTGCTCCCAGTTTCTGTGCTGCTGTGGTTCTGCTGGGGCTGCCCATTTATGCTCAAGGTGCTTGGAGCAGCTCCCACTCAAGCCCCACAACCACATCTGCAGTGTTAAAAGGCGACTATCCCTTAAAAGTTCAATTTTTACAGATTTCTGGTGCTGTCTGCCCCCCCTTTGGTTGATGCTGAGATAGCTGGAATGTCACAGCACAGAGCTGTGTGTGGGACTCTGCCTGGAGCAGGAAGTGTGGGATGTAAACGAAGTCTGGCATAAAAATAGAGCTCCTGAATCAGACTTCTTGCTTTGGATAAATCCATTCTCCTGACTTGCTGAACTTCCCAGCCTGACGTGAATCCTGTGTCAGAGTGATCCCATGAGTAACAGCCATGTAGGATGCTGTGCAGTCCTGCCACTATTCCTGCTCTAGGAGAGGATGCCAAGGACAGGGAGGAGAGAGAAAGCAGCATTGCTATATTTGGCCAAAACTAAAAAGGCAACTTTATCCTCCTCAAGATAGTCCTCCTTCAGCTATGCAGAGTCACCAGTAATCTCTCTAATTTTCTTGTGTCCATCCATCTTTAATCTCTCCAGATACTGCAGGCAAAGCACTCCAGCATGTCCTGGGGGGATTTAAAAACCACGTGGATGCAGTTGAATTAGAGCCCATAGCCCAGTCCCTGACAGTCACCTCTGCAAGGCTGTTGATCAGAGGGTATGTTGTTGAATATTTGGCATATTTATTTCATGCAGTGCAGATAACCAAATTACTTAGAGAAAAAAAAATAAAAGACAACTCCCTAGAGGACATTTCTTGGTTTGGAGGAACAAAAAAATAATGTTTTGGATCTGTGAGTGTTGCCTTCTGATCTCTCAGAGCCTTCCAGACAGGTTGAGTCTGTTAGGACCATTATAGAATTCAGTTAAGCAGAAGCCTTTTTGGTGCCTCTCATCTTCAGTGCAGTTCATAACTTTGTTCAAAAGAAAATAGTTGATTTGCCAGAATTTCTCAGTTGTGGAGTAATTCTGATGTAAAAACTCAGCTATCACTCATGGCTGGGAGCAGAAATAGTTCGCTCTGTGTCTACAGTTAGACATTTTTGTAAAAACACTGCTTGTCTGGGGCTCCTTCATTATAAAAATCTCTTTTTTGGAGATTGCTTGGACTGAAGTGAAATATTGGCTGCCTGCCTTGTATTGCTGCATTTCATCAGAGAGAAAACAAAATATCCCATGGACCCTGAAAGCTTCCTTTGGTGTTTGTGTTGTGCCATGTACACACTGTGTGATACTGTATTCAAAATTCTAATAAAAAAGAAAAACAAAAAATGTGTGAGTCATTTTTATTTTTTTTTTTAATCTATGTCGTGGTGATACGTGATGCACATCCAAGTCAGTTCCAGAAAATCTGGGTTATATTTCTGTTGCCTGGAATATTTCTCACAATGAAATGATGATTTAATGATTTGAATCATGCATCTAAAAGGAAAAGGAAGGAAAAAAAGCCTTCCAGAAGCATCTCTTCCCTGTGGAGTATTTTTCATTGTGGTGACAACAACATGATATTTAGTGTTGGTTTCATTGTTAAACCTCACTGCCCATGGAGCATCTGGGCATTCCCAATTTAAAGCAGCAAAACTGCTTGGGTGACTTGGAGAAGCAGAAGCACAAACTCCTCCCAGGGACTGAGGATCTGCCAGGTCCTGCACCTCTGGTAAAAACCACAGAAGTGCAGTTCCTCAGCAGTGACCTTGTTGGTTGTTCCTAATTTGGGAAGTCACTAAGGAGGGCTGGTGTGTGTTGTGTTGCAGACCTCAGAATACATCATCCAAGCCTACAAGTACGGGGCGTTCGAGAAGATCCCGGAGTTCATCGCGTTCCGGAACAGGCTGAACTCTTCCCTCCACTTCGCGCAGGTTCGCACCGAGAGGATGCTGTTGGACCTCTTACTTGAAGCAAATATGTGAGTACAGCTCCTGGCATGGCAGAACTGGGAGTGGGCCAAGAGGGGCCTTGGGAAGTTGTACCTGCAGAAATCTCAGAGCTGCAGCTCTGCCCCTGAAGCTTCATTCTGCTTTTAATGGTCTCAGGTTGCACCGAGGAGGTTTAAAAAAAATTGTTTCATGGAAAGGGTTGTCAGGTATTAGAACGAGCTACCCAGGGAAGCAGTGGAGTCACCATTCAGAAAACATGTAGGGGGGCACTGAGACCATGGTTTAGTGGTGGTGCTGCGTTGGTGGTTGGACTTGGTGATCTTAAAGGACTTTTCCAACTTCGGGGATTCTGATTTGCTGTCCCTTCACATCCTTGTCGATGCTGTATGTGTCACACTCCTGACAGAGGGAAGAGCTCAGCAGTGCACAGAACGTGGGCTGCTAGTGAGCTCTTTTCCCTTTGCAGTGATCAGATGTTTGATTTAGTGCTGCTTGTTCTTACCTACAGATCAACAAGTTTAGAAGAAAGTATAAAGTCCATGAGTCTGAGCCCAGAGGAGGATGACATTCCATGGAAAGATCTGCGTGACAACAGAGACCTGACAGTCTTGTTTAGCTGGGATCCAAAAGACAGGTGAGTAGAAATATCCTCAACTCACACATAGCAAAGAAATTCCTTCCAGGGCAATTCTCATATTCCACTGTTCTTGGGCTGGCTGACTTAAGCACCATCCACCATGTCTGGCAGTGCTGCCCTTTTAGATATTAAGTTTTCTGAATTTCTGACCACTCCTTCCTCATCATACAGAATTGGGGAGCTTTGGGTAGGCTTTTGTGCCTGGAGCATTTGCCTGAAGAGCTCTGGGGCCTTTCTCTAGGGACATTTCTGAGGAACATCGGAAGCTGTCCCTGGAGGAGGAGACGCTGTGGTTGCGAATCCGGTCTTTAACGTTGAGGCTGGTGAGCGGACTCCCAACTCTTGCTCACACCATCCAACCAAAGAACTCTGAAAAGACTGCAGAGAACGGTGTCTCATCCAAGATTGACACCATCCGAGCCCTGCTGCAGCAGCTGGAAGCGGCGGTGGATTCAGGGAAGAAGTTTCTAGAACAAAAAATCCAGGTACCAGTAAGGCAAAAGCTCTCCCCAAATGTTCACTGTGAATGCATCGTGCAGGCTGCAGAGTGCACTTAACTGCCCCTGGGTTTGTGGTGTGTGACTGACTGGGAGATGTGCCAGGCACTGGGTGGGATGAGGAAAAGCTGCAACACCTTTATCTTTTTCTTTGCTTCTTGCCTAGTATCCTGTCCTTGGCCCTCCTCCTACCCGAATGGCTGGCTTCTTCAGCAATGGCAGCTGTCAGTGCCAGACTAGCTTGTTTTATCTTGTTAGTGATATTTATGAACTAGATACCAATGGCTTAGGTAAGTGTTTGGGGCAGGGGTTTGACCACATTGCCATGGTGTGTGGTGGGAGGGAGCCACATGTCTCTGTTTAGGCTAAAAACCGATGGGCGTTGGAGGATGTGGACTCAAAACTGTTACTTGTGTGTTAATTTTCTGTCTGACACTAAATTATCTGAGAGCCAGTGCCTTCATTTAGTGTTTTATATAAGTCTTCATTTTTTCTGCAGTATATGGTGCTGTAATACTGGCTCCTCTTTGAAAGCAGTTGCATTTACCTTTGACTACTGACACTAAATTGCATTTAAATGCCTCTTGAGTTTCTGGAAGTAGAAAATAACAGAAGTTTGTAGCTTATCCCTTTTTTTTTTTTTTTTTTCAGAAGATTCAGCAGAAATCCAGGAAAGAATAGGGAATAGTTTCAAGTCTTTAGTAGAACGACTGACAGGTAATGGTAACTCAAGAACAGCCACTAAGGCAGAGCTTCCTGGCTGTCTGAGGATGGCTGTGGAGTGTCTGCAGGGGTGGGCTGTGGTGATGCATCTGCAGACCCTGTGAAAGCTTGAGAACAAGGCTGGGATTGCCCTTGGCTTGTGTGCTGAAGCTGCTGCATGCTCAGAACGTGCTGTGCCCTTCAGTGCATTTATCTCCCAGCCTGGGCAGCTCCTTCTCCTGGTGCTTGGGTCAGGGGGGCTCATCAGGGCTCTGGAAATGTTTGTCATGAGCCAGAACTCAGAGGAGCTCCTTTGGATTCATGATGGCAGTGGTCAGTGCCCTGACAGTTCTGCACGCTACCCTCAGATACCTGGTGTACAGAAATACACATTTAAGATGATCTACTTCATCCTCAAGTAAAGCTTTTCTTTTTTCTTTTCAGACTTGTTCAATAAATGTAAAGGTGATTTGATTGAAGTCAGAGATGGCACATTGAAAACTCATCCAAACCTGTTAGAAAACTTAGTCTTCTTTGTTGAGGTATTTTTTTTTCCCTGTGGGAACTAGAAATTTGGGAGTACTGTGGGGTAAAAACGTTGGGACTGAAACACAGTGAAATTTTGATCTCAGTCACTCGTGAGAACTCATGAGGGATTTTGTTGCTTATTTTAATCATGCTGTGTTTTACCAGGAACACTAAAATGAGTTGGAAGCCTCCTGTAAATGCAACTTAGAACGTAACTTTACCTTTCTTGCAGACAATCTCCATTGCCCTGTGGGTATCGAGTTACTGTGACAGTGTCCTCCGACCTTTTAAATCCAACCTGCAAAAAAAGAAGAAGAAAAAAAAAGAAAGCAGTGTAGCAATGGTATGAGCAATATTTCTTTCTCTCTTCCCTAATCACAGCTTATTTATACTGAAAGAAAAATCAGGATAGATAACATGAACATGGACTGGTTTTTATAAACTTGTGGAGGTTGATGTGGGTAATGATTACTTCGGGCTAATTTTTGCTGTTTAAAATAAGTGATGTGTCATATCTGTGACATTGTGTGACAGTTTTTTAATGAGGAATACAGTTCAGAGTGTCATTGACCTTCCTGCCTGGAATGCACCAGTAAACTTGTCAGCTGGGAGTGTTTATCTGGATAGGTAAATTATACCTTAGCACTGGTGGGAAGAAGAGAATTATATATTACAAAGTGAGTTATATAAAATGGACATTAATATGTGTTTATAAATTCAAGACCTGTGTTTGTTTTTGTAGCCACCTGTATTTACCCATTTCCTGGATTATGTAACTGAACTCCAGACATTAACTTCCAATGTAATAGATCATATCAAAGGGCTTGAAATCATTCTGACTGCACTAAAACTTGAAGAGCTGTCCCTCAAGGACACTCTGCTTTTACAGGTAAGAGATTCCCTGTGCAAACACCGTGGTCCTCAGGAGTTTCCTTTTGGTGTTTGAGATGTTGGAGAAAGTTTAAAAGGGGGATTTAAAGAGGTGCTGTGGAGTGAGTGATTTCTCTTTTGAACTTTGCAGGAAGAAAAAAAGTTTACAAAGACTGTGCAAGGGAAGGTCCAGAGCAGTTACCATCACTCAGTTCAGGAAATTGGAGAGCTGCTGAAAAAGAGACTTGATACCATTAAAAAACTAAAGATTTGAGCAATGCATCCCTGACAGACTCCACAGGGGAGTGACACCAGAGTCCCAGACAGAAGCAACATCCACTCTACCATCACTTTAATCCAGAACTTCCTCATAATGCATGAAGGACTTAAAATCATGAAACAATTTTTTTAGGTATTACAGATGTATTGAGCTGATTTAAATTATTGTACATAAAAGAAGCAGGGACCCTTCCTGGGGTTTGACCACTTTTTATACATGTTCATAAGCATATTGAAACAGGAGAAAATTCACTTTCTTCCCTTTTGATCTCTAAAACCAACTGGAGATGGTCTTTAGAAGCAGCAATAGCAATCCAGTGTAAAGCATCTATCTCCAAGGATATTTTCATCACCATACAGTGTTTCATAATTTTTGTATGGTCCTTGCCTTAGAAATGCAGGAATTGTAGATG
This sequence comes from Buphagus erythrorhynchus, assembly GCA_013400855.1. Taxonomy (NCBI): domain Eukaryota; kingdom Metazoa; phylum Chordata; class Aves; order Passeriformes; family Sturnidae; genus Buphagus; species Buphagus erythrorhynchus. The sequence continues at coordinate 8,328 of VZTT01059229.1, read as the reverse complement.
TCCACATTCAGCCACCTCTGATGAACTGAGCCTGGCTTGGAGCTGCCTGTTTTGTCTGCAAACCACCTGGTCCTGCTGACAGAATTCCCTGTGTTGGTCCATCAGGGAGAGGTGAGGCCTCCGTGGTGGGCTGGGAATCGTCCAGAGCTGGGGCAGGATCCTCCAGGAGAGAGAAAGAGGGAGGAGGTGTCTGTGCACAACTCGGGAAAACCGCAAATGTGATGAGGAGCAAACTTCAGAGAGAGAGATGGGAATGGGAATGGATGTTTCAGCAAAAAAAAAAAAGACAAAACGAGAGACCTTGTAAATAATGGCTGCAGTGAAGTGTGACACTGCACTGGTATCCTGTGAGTTTAATGTCAAACAGCAATGTCATGACTTTAAAAAAAAGTGTATTTAGATTACTGAAACTTTAAGACTTCAATATTTTAATAGAAATGGAATCCTATTGGCTTTGGTTTTAAGTTGGCAGAGGTAACTTTTGCTTCCGCTGTGGTCTGAGGCTGAGATCCTTTTTGTACCTGTGTGCTTGCTTTTTGCAGTTGAACTTTGATTATCCAAGCACTGCCTCATGAAGCTTTCTGTTAGAAAGCGTGACCATATCATCTGCTCCCACAGAATCTGCATTTCTGCTGGGTTTTTTCATGTTCAAAGAGCAATGCAGCCTAAAGTTGATAGGCAAAAAAAAAATTCATGAACCTGCAATACAAGGGACAGGTCAGACCCAACAGATTCCTCATCTCCTGGTTTAGAGCTGCAGTATCTGAGTCTAGATTTAAAGTTTAAAGAGAGCTTGACTGCCTTTGTCATCTCCTCTGTTTTGTTAGTAATGGTAGAATGTTGATGAGAGTATTTTTTTAATAAATCCCCTGTATTAAAAAAAAAAAAGTCCCATAGCTGCTCTTGCTGGATTTAGTTTGGCTTTGCCCCATCCTGAAAGGGAAAGAAGAAGAATGTCTGCAGCTTGTCAAATTGTAAAGGATGTCCTGATGGTTGAATGACAATGTCTGGTAAGTGCTCTGGGCTGGAGGAATACCAAAATGTGTTAAGTCTGTTTTTTAGTAATATTTCTACTGAAAAAAAAAAAAAAAAAAAGGCAAAGAAAAAAAAAAGAACTGTCATGTTGTATAGAAATATAATTTTTGAAAGAAAGGTGTGCTCCTTAAATTAAAGCAAGGCTGGTGACTGAAGGTGATGCTGTCAGGTGTGTAGGGTGAGTGAAAACAGCCCCAGTGCTGAGGTGGGGCAGTTCAGAGCAGCCCTGAGCCAGAAATGGGCACTGCCCTTCTCAGTCAGGGAGCACAGTGGCACTGCTGCTGTCCCTGTCCCCTCCCTCTCATTCCTGAGGGCTTTGCACCAGCAAAGGTGACACAGGGGACAGGGCCAGGGCTGATCCAGGCTGGAGTTTCCTTCCACTGCTGCTACACCAGGTTGAACTCAGTTGTATCAATAAGCAATGGTGACAATGTAAGTGAGGTTTAAGATTAAGAGAACCAAGCATTTAAAATCCTTCTGTGTGCCTGAAAGCAGAAGTTGGGTTTAAAAAAGTTTTCCTGCATCCCTTGAAAGCAGAACTGAAACTGTGGGGGGGCAGAGGCTGGGACAGGATGGAACCATGGCTCACTCTCTTCCAGCACAGGGAATACTGACTGTTCTCAGTGCCAGCTGCTGTTCTCTTTCCACTTCAGCCATTGGGAATGACAACCTTGGCAAACACAGAACTTTTGGATTACTTGGTGGTTTCTAAAAGCAGAGGCTGTCTCTTCCCAAGCTGTAGTTTCTCTAGGAGGAAACTGTGTACAAAAATGACTCCGTACTGACTGACTGGGGGCTTGGTTGAGGGAGAATTTCTCTCCCCTATAAATTGTGTACAGTTAAATATATTATATATTTCTTACGAAAGAGCATTTCCCCTCCAGAATATGTCCCACACAGACCTGGTAAGAAATTCAAGCTATAACCCATTGCTGCTGTTCCCCTTTTTTCCACTCTTAGGATTTGTTTTTGTTTGTTTCGGATTTTCTTTGGTAGATGAATTGAAAAACATACCTAGAAGAAGCTACCAAGACTACTGTTTACAGACTGAAAAAATACTGCTTTTATACTACTGGGATCATGAGCCACGATCCTTTTACAGATTTCCTCAACTCCTCTCGGCTTAAAATCAGTGTCTGATGTAGATAAAGGTTGGAAATCTCCTACCCTGCTTTGTCTACACACAGGACAAACTGTACAATGCTTGTTTGTGTTGTCCATCATTTTTGTACTTTTTAACTGTTCAAAAATTGCATTTATATTTTGCAATCCTTGATAATCATGACTTTATTTTAACGGCTAGTAAACTTAGGGGTTTTTTTGTTGTATTTGCAGCCTTATCTGAACTTTTTCTTCCTTGATTATTGTTAATTTATGACTGTAGGAGATATGTATGCCTCAGCCTTCTACGGACTTAAGTGACACAGCTGCAACTGAACTGCTTTAAACTGGATGGGTTTATAATTTATATAAAAGTCAGTTTCGTTACAAATCAGTATTGCTGCCTCATTTTTCTGCCTGGATGGTCTAGATGTGATCAAAGTGCTTGTCTGCACTCTCTTCATAAGCTCCGTGGTGAAGCCAGATTATGCTGGTGCAGGACAAGCAGACCCTGCGAAGAGGAAGGATAGAAAAAAGAGGGAAAATGCTCATTGTTTTCCAGCTGGGGATTAGGTGCAGAATGATGTCTGCTGGGGGAGGGAGTGTGGATGGGTCAGTGCTTTTACTTGATGAGCTGTCAGTCTGCTCTTCATGCATTGCTTGCTTGCTTTTCATCCAGTCTTTCCACGGTAAGGACACGTTGTGTCCAAGTGCGGGCTGGCAGTGCATGAGATCTCCCCTGGCAGCACAAAAACCTGTGCTTGAGAGGGCTGTGACAGTGCCCACCTGGATAGAAACGCACACCCCACGGCTTCTCTCCCTGCTCCTGCCCTTTCGCTGCTTTCAGCTGCTCTGTAATTGCTGCTGGACGCCGCTCTCTTGTCCTTAATTCACCGGCACTAGCAGTGGCCCGGGGTGCGCGGAGCTCCTGCGCACGCTGCCCGTTCCCCGCCCGCCCCCGAGCGCTGCCGCTCCCCCGGTGGCTCCGGGCGGCGGGGCGGGGCGAGGCGAGCCCCCGGCGGCGGCCGTC
>VZTT01059228.1:63196-108308 GCA_013400855.1 Buphagus erythrorhynchus | reverse complement strand
ACAAAAGGTGAAGAGAAACGTGCTTGAAATAAGAGTAGGAGAAGCAGTGAAACCTGCTTGTAGGAAGGCAGATCATAAATAGAGTGGATCTTTAACTAATACATGAGGTTAACTAATACCTCTTTAGAGATCAGCTGTACCTAATCTCTGAGGTATTCGATACAAACATCATATTTCTTTACTGCCCAGTTACTTTCCTGGTGAACCAAGAAATTCATTTATCATGAAAATTAGACATGCGTATTTTTTTTTTTTTAATTGTAGCTTTATGTTCACATAAGCCACTGAAAATGAGAGATTTGGATTAGCTATAAGGAAGAAATTCTTTACTGTGAGGGTAGTGAGGCACTGGCACAGGTTGCCCAGAGAAGCTGTGGCTGCCCCATCCCTGGAAGTGTTCCAGTCCAGATTGGATGGGGCTCTGAGCACACTAGTCTAGTGGAAGGTGTCCCTGCCCATGGCTGGGTGTTGGAACTAGCTGATCTTTAAGATCCCTTTCAAACCATTCTGTGATAAAATAGAAAGGTGTTGGAATTAACTCTCAGCAATTTAAATAAAATAGCAATGAATGCTTAATTGCATAAAGTCATTCAGTATTTTATAAGTATGAAAATTATATAAGTGATGTTTCCCAAATATTATAAAACAATTGGCTGTGGGGGTTTATTTGTGCTGTGTCAGGATGCTTGTCTGTTGCACAGTCACATGAATACAGTTAAGACAGACCTGTAAGTCCTATTTAGTGTAAATTCCTTGTGGAAAAGGGATTGATAGTTTCTGGTGTGTGCTGTAACCCAGCTTTTTGTTGCAACATACATGCAGCTTTTCTGTGATGAAAGAAATTAAAACTAGTGTATTGCATGATAAGCCAATCAAGGTAAGATTAAGGCATGTTTTGTTATTTCCAGGTTTTGCTGCCACGTTCATTAGGAAGTCATATGATGTCAGAAGAGTTGATATCACTCCCCTGGAGCAGAGGAAGGTGACTTTTGATACCCATGCTTTAGTGCAGGATCTGGAAGCCCATGGTAAGTGATATCAGATAAATAATTCAAAGGAGAACTTTTAATATTAAGTGGTGTAACTTCGAGTGCTGTCAGTTTCCTCAGAGTACCACTACCTACCTGGTGGTGTAAAATGTTTTGGCAGCCTCTTGAGGAGGCTGGTGAAGGAGAGGCATCTGATGCTATGCCATACAAATAACTAGGACATTAGATTTACCTTATTTTTAGCTGTAGGCAGGTTTATGTTGTGTCTTCCAGCTGAGGAACATAGCACAGGTAACAAATGTAAAGTAACAGTAGCAGTTAAAGATTTTTTAGCAAAACTTTTTGTAGCATTTTTTAGCGAAAAATGAAGCTCTTCAAGAAATTTCTTCTACTAGCCTGCTAAGAGTAACTGAAAGGTTTTTTTCCTAATTAGAAATATTTTCAGCAGCATGGTGCTGTGATACATTCTCAAAGCCCACACTTGTATTGTGAGTGAGACTGGCTGAAGTCAGATAAAGGGTCCATCCAGCCCTGGGTTCTGTCTCCTGGCAGCAGTTGTGAGTCAGAGCCTGCAGAGGAGTGTTATAACAGGGCAGATGTGTGTCACACATCCCCTTGTGTTTTCCAAGTTTCCAGTTTCTGTCACCCCTGGAGGTATTTTAAATCAGTTGAGAGTTTTAGTAACCTTCAATGGAAATCTTTTCACAAGTTTATGCAGTCCCTGAGCCACTATAAACTGATTACTATCCAAAACATCCTTTCTTATGGAACTTCAGACATCCACATGTTTTGTTTATGCAGAATCTGGCATCTGTGAGGTGAATTTGATGCCCACTCAACTCCTGTGGGAAGGAGGAGTGCACATGTTATCTCTGATGTCACTCACGATTATGCAAACTTCTGTCATATTGCCCTGTCATTTTCCAAACAGAAGAATCCCATCCCAGCTTGTTTAATTTTTCCTGAAACAGTAGATTTTCCATATTTTTGATTATTCATGATGCCCTTCCGTTAAATTTTCTGCTTCTGTCACATTCAATTCCATTTCATGTTTTCAGGGAACAGTGCTGGCATTACTTGACAACTGAATGTTCTATGGATTTGCATAGTACAGTAATGTTGTGTCTGTTCTCTGTTCCTTTTCCTAGTAGTTCAAAGGGTTTGGCTTGCTTTATTGATTCCTGCTGAGCTTTAAGCTGATGTCTTCATCAGACTAGCAATTTTAAAATCCCAAGTGACAGTAGAAACTTTGTACAGTCAGAAGTTAGGACTGTTTCCACTATTTGGGTCTAATAATAATGATATATGTTAGTACTTAAAAGACTTACAGTAGTCTGCTGACTATGTTTATTTTTTTCATGCTTGTCAGACTTGACAGCCTGTATTTCCCTACATCTCTCTGGAACTGTTTTTAAAAACTGGCACTGTTATTTTCCAGCCCATGGGTAACCATGGTAGGCTGTGAAACGTTACTTGTCTCAGGGACTGATTCAGCTATTTCTTCTTCTAATTCCTTTAGAACTTGTGGGGTGAAGTCTGTCTGATGCTGGTTGTTGTTCAGTTTAATTTGTTCTTTAACTTCTACAAATACTTGAGTCCCACAGGTCTTCATAGGTAAAACCACAAAAGTAAGAGAGAAATTTTAGTTTTTTCCAAGTTTTAGGCAGTTTTCAGGCTCAAATCTCTTGCTTATATAAATTTTTTCCCCATTTTCTAAACTTTCACGAAACACAGTAATTTCTTGCTGTGGATCAACATAAGGAATTTGCAAGAGCTTAAGTAACCCTGGAAATTCAGAGAAACTGAAGCAATACTATCACACTTTGTAGTGAAGGAAGCTGTCATGAAGCATGTGTAGCTTTTTTAAACATGTAAACCAGTGGTGCACCTTGGACAGTACCAGTATTCTAGAAGGGAGCAGTGGCATAGTTCTCTAAATAATGTGCCTTGAAAGCATTTCTCAATGTTAATTTAGCCCACTTCATTAAATGGGGTAGTTGAAACAACATATTAGTTAGATTGCTGGAAATAAATCTCTAGGGCAAAAGCTCTCAGCACTTGACCAGATCCATCTAAAATGAGAGCAATTTTTCCTCCCATTATTCACCACATATCATCTTTAGCACTTCAAATTTACACCAAGCTACAGACAAAGTGTACTTTTTATAATCAGAAAGCAGAAATCCTAGTTTGAGTTCATTCTGCAGGCAATAGATGCAGCAGTTTAAAAATCAGTTTGCATATGTTCCTATTTGTGCAGGACAGTTGCAATATATGCAGAATTACTTGTTATTATTCTATAGAATGCATGCTTTGTAGCTCAAGGTACGTTTGGTTTTAACAATTTGTGAAAGTTCATTATGAGGTAAAGTTTTGCTAAATTATTTTTATAATGAACAGCTGGATCCGTATGTATGAAGACATTTGGTCTTTCTGTCAGCTTCATGTCTAGACTTTCAGTGTATTAAAAGGTACTGTGCTTCAGATTTTTGCAGCATTAAGTTTGTTTTTTCTAGCTGAAGTCACAGTGACTGGCTCCTGGCTGTCAGTTTCCAGTCATTGCGTGAATTCCCATGTGCCACTGTGGTTAGGTGTGGCACTTGAGCGCCTCTTGCTCCTCATCTAGATTTTTAATTCCACCTTAACTTGTCATCCTTCAATTGTCCCCTAGGCTTTGGGAAGGAGCAAGCACAGACCATCGTGTCGGCGTTGATAACCCTGTCCAATGTCAGCTTAGACACCGTCTATAAGGACATGGTTACACAGGCCCAGCAGGTAAAAACTCCTCTGTGCTGTGTACCTATAAAGGCTCGTGTTTGCATCTTTAAAACACAAGTGAGCAGCTCTCTCTAGTACCATAAACACCTCACTGTGCCAGGTTTTCCTGAGTTTCACTTGGGATTTTAACAGATAGTTGTAGGCCCTTACCAGCTCCCACTGAAGTCTGACTACTTCATTGAACACAATGAAGTTTTTACAACTCCTGGGAAAACTTTGGTTGCATTACACTGAGGAGCTAGTATGCCTCATACTATCTTAAAATATTCATTACCAATACTGGCTACACTATAAACACCAGTTTTTCTGCCTAATACAATTACATGCAAATTCTGTTTAGGATGCTTTGCATGTAATAGGATTTCCAAAAATAAAGGTTTTCATTTTGATGAAAGAAAACCACAGAGACAGAAGTTCTTGTCTTCTTCTGAGATTTTAAAGGAAAGAAAGAAGTTAGACAATTTTATTACAAGTAAATGCCAGTAAGATAAAAATCTGTTTGAAGAAAGGCTGCAGTTCAAATAAAAGTGAAAGCTTAATTACATTAAGTAGTTGAAGAAGAATGGCACATAATTTCAGCTTGCACAGCCTTCTGGAGCAATGATCAAAACCATCACTGTGCATCAGAGAATCCCACAGCCATGTGTCATTTTCCATGCTAAATAGTAGGGTAACTTCAATATGCTGAGTGAAGGAGTATTGCTTTCAGCATTTTAAAATACTGAGTTTCTTCTTTTATTTTCTGATTTGATTTTTTTCCTGTGTTTATACGTAGTGGTTGAATTCTGAACTTGTTAGTTCAAACACCAGAAAGGCTTTTTTCAGTGCTTTTTAGCAGTGTTTTACTTGTGTCCATCAGCCTTTGGAGCTGGCACTATAGTACTTGTGTCATTAAGTCTTTGGCTTTTAATGAATTTGTAGGCAAGAAATGGAAGTGCTTAGTAAGAGCTGCATTCAGACCAACAATTAATGCTTCTGAGGCTACTGAATGTTCATTGACAGTGGAAGAAACTGCAGGACTGACCTGTAGTTTCAGGTCTATTTCATTTCATCCCTACTCGGACTAACACCTCTGGCCTTTTTGCTTAAGTTCAGAGTTGGTGTGTTAAAGCAACAGAAAAAGCACAAACCTCTTGAGTCTTTCAAACAAACTGCTGGTATGAAATTGTCTGTTTCTATCACATTCTTATTAGAGAGATTCCCCACTTTTATGCTGTGCAGTATCTAATTTCATTATTTCAGACCTAAACATTTTTTCTTTACTTGCCAGAAAGAGTGCACCTTAATCAATGGCATGTTTTATTTTTCAAAGGAAATAACTTTACAGCAGATAATGGCACATTTGGACTCCATTCGAAAAGATATGGTCATCCTGGAGAAAAGTGAATTTGCAAACTTGAGAGCAGAGAATGAGGTACTAATACATACTTTCATTAAGCAGTTTAGTTGCAGTGTTTGTTAATGTTTTACCTGATGTACAGTTGTGTGGAACAAAATTTAAATGTAAAAGTAATTCTGGATACTTTCATCAGAATTGAAGAGTCTGTATGTTACTTCAGAGATCACATCAAAATATATTTCACATGCTGTGACCTGCTCAGATCTTCTGTAAAGGATTCTAAGATGTGTACGTTTTTTTCATCTTCTGTAATTTTATTTAAGGGCAACTGCTGGTTTCTGGCCATTAACCATATAGTGCAGGGAAAGAAGTCAGCCATTCCTTTGCAACAATTTAATTAATTTGGTGATTGAGACATGTTTTTACTGCATAGTATTTGGGGTATTTCTCTGCTGTCTTTAGACTCAGAATAATAGGATCATCATTGTTACAAAATAATTCCTTTATTTTGAACAAAATTCCCAGCAGATTATATATGCCTGTACATCCAAACATACTAGTTAAGATATTTAATCAAGAACAAATTGCCCCATTGGGAGGAAAAAGGACAGAAGAATAATTGCATGGATGCAGTGATAGCACTTAACATCACTGATTAATTTAGTTAAGTTTCCTGAGTTTGTAAAAATATTTTTTTTTCTCCTCTGCACTTAGAAAATGAAAATTGAATTAGATCAAGTTAAACAGCAGCTAATGGTAAGTAAACAGCAAGTACCTACAGACTCCCATTAGGGAGAATAAATAGCTATTTTTATAATCTTAATTTTTTTAAAGACTGAAACCGGTAAAATCCGTGCTGACAGCAAGCTAGACATAAACCTGGAGAGGAGCAGAGTGACAGATATGGTAAGTTGGTCTGTGAAGATACCCTTACTAGCTCTGTGTTGTGCTTCTGTTGCTACAGTTGTGATTTATCTTTTATCCACAGTTTACAGATCAGGAGAGGAAACTGATGGAAGCAACTACAGAGTTTCATAAAAAAGTAAGTATTGAACAAAGCAGGATATAGTTATGCACTGCATGTTATATAAACCCCAAACTTTAGTGAAAGCTAATACATTTGTGGGTATGGTAAAGCAAAATGCCTGGCTCTATCACTCAGGAGGACTGTTGTAGGTGTTTCTTGCCTGTAGGATTCACACTAAATTCCAATCAGCAGAGGGAGGCATGCAAGCCTTGTCCCTTGCTTCCCAAGTACCTTGTTGCAGGCTGGCACAGCTGGGATGTGAGCCATCATGCTGCCCTTTTCCCAGTGTTAACTGATGAGCTGTACCACAGGGATAGTGCAGGTGCCTACAACCAAGCAATTCAAGGGCTGGAAGTCCTCACAGCTGCTGGAGGACAGCAAAGTCTAAGAGGCTGAAGAGGGACCATGTCCCATCTCGAGCATATCTTCTATTTTTGTGATATGCCTTGTGAATGCTTAAAACCTTCGTTTTTCAAAAATGCAGGAATACTCTTCTGTGTGTTGTAGAATATCTCCTTCAGGAGGCACTGGCACACCAGAGACAAAAGTCTGTCTTGAGGGTGATGAGACACTGGCACAGGTTGCTCAGAGAGGGCTCTCTGAGGTCCCCATCCATGGCACTGTTCAAGGCCAGGCTGGAAGGGGCTCTGAGTAACCTGAGCTAATGAAAGGTGTCCCTGCCCATGGCAGGGGACTGGAACTAGATGGTCTTTAAGGTCCCTTACAACCCAAGCCAGTCTGTGATTGTATGATCATTGGAGTTTTCTCTTTTGCTGTCTCTATCCCTTCAGCAATCTTCCCAGACTGTATAAAGCAATGTTCTCTGTCTTCTAATGTCTCTTAGCAGAGATAGGTTGGAAATTGTTTCTTGTTTCTGGTAGCATAGTATCTTAGTTTAGTTTTGGAAAGTTGAAGGGGCTAGGGACCATTGTCTAATATATGGTATCTTTTAATATTTCAGGATGCAAATACCAACAGCATTATCTCAGAAATCAGTTATAAAATTGACACTGAAATAGCTTCCTTAAAAACGCTCATGGAATCGAATAAACTTGATACCATTCGCTATTTGGCAGGTATGTGATAGGCAAGGAGGTGAGTACCGGTACTGGCTCATGGATGTATAAAATTCTTTTCAGGAGTATATGCTAAAAGAGACATAGCATGTCTGTAGCAGCAGATAGCTGGGATTGGGTGGAGGAGATCTCTCTCCCCACTCCAGCTGGAAGAAGTGTGACAGAGAACACAGAAGAGGTGGAGGCATGCCACAGTAGGACTAGAATTGTGCCCAGAACTGGGATTAGGACAAATACGGACGTGTTTTAAAAAAAATTAAAAGCCTAAATACCTTATCCAGTTTGACACTACTTCTGCTTGCTGCAGCAGCCATTGATGTGATGGAGTTGGTACAGAGGTTTTGCTGAGGTCATTTACATTAGCCTGAAAGTTTGCTATCATTCAGGACTGGTCTGAGAGTGACCAGTTCTGCCTCCTGTTGAGTCTCCACACACAATTTCAGTGTGGCACACTTGTACTTTCTCCTGCCAAGCAGGACAAATTTCAGTCTGATTTGAGATTAGTCTTCTCAATATATACATAACTAGTGAAGTTTTTATTGTGTAGGAGCTTGATAAAAAGAGAATAATGCACTAAATTTGGAAGTGAGAATAAGTTCAAAGGAAAACGTAATCAGCTTTATTCTAACACTAATTGAAACAGCAGCGTAACAAATCCAAAGGACAATTCGTCAGGCTTCAGGAGTGCTGCCGTGTTTGACAGCTCATTTTCCAATTCACTGGAATTGGTTCCATGGGAAATCTGTGATGTCTAGTGTGAGCCCTGGTGCAGCCAGCTCTCCTGTAGTGCAGTTTCCAGTTGCTGGGTGATATAGTGAAAGTCCCGATAGCCTGTGGTGCTCTGAGATATCCAGCACTGTTGTTGGGATGTGTCCCTGAAAACGTGGCTCCTCAGGCTGCTGCATCTCAGCACTGTGGCTGTGCTGCTGTGCAGGGTACAGCATCTGAGACCAGCCATTGGCTTCTGGAATTGTTCTGTTGCACCTGCAGCAATCCGGGAGGTTTAGGAGACTCTGCTCTACAGTGGGAACATTCTTCCATCTGTTTGCAGCTAATTTCCTCTCAAATTAAAGTGGTACAACAGCATTCAGCTAATTATCTCCTTTCTTTGTCGTTTTTTTAACAGCTTCAGTGTTCACTTGCCTAGCAATAGCACTGGGATTTTACAGGTTCTGGAAATAAATCTACATGGAATGACTGCACTAAATACAGACAGAAAAGGCCACCCAGGCAACACCACTCTGACTATCACACTTGTGCTGTAGATAACCTTGGTACCTTTTTGTTTTGATATTCTTCTTGTATAATAAAAATGTTTTCTGAATCTGTAACACTAAAGAGCAAAATAACTGGGGGGAAGTAGCCAAATAGTAAAATTTCAGTGCCTCCTATTCAATACTGTATTTATTTCAAAGTATTTCTTATGCTATACCAGAAAGTTTATTAATATCTTATAGAATTAAATTTGTTTTCTTTCTGGAAAATTCTCACTCTCAGCTCCTTTCAAAATGGAAATATTAAACACTTTATATACCCTTGAAATGGGAATACAATTCCCAAATTAGTGTTCCCAGTATGGGGATGCTAATACCAGACTTCAACATACCTAATCTGATCCAAGTAAATTAATTTATCTTGAACATAGGCTCAGGACTTTGCCTTCAGTCTGTTCCTCACATTTTTTATGAATTGAAGCTGAACCTTTTGTTTTTTTTATCTACATATGTAAAAGCACACTCCAGGCCTTTACTAAGGAACCCTCTTTTTTTTTTTTCTTTGCCTTGAAAACTGATTTACATGAATGCAAAGTCTCATGTACAAAATGTCTTTATAGATTTATTTTCTTTAGTATCTTCTGCAATTTCTGTAAGGCCAGAGATGGAAGGAATGAGAGAATTTCTCTGTCTTTGCCTTTCCAAGGGGAAATGCCTCCACTCCCAGCAGCTGCGTACAGCCCTGGGGCAGATAAGCGCTCTTAACTTCCCCCCAGGTAACTCAGAGTATTTCCAAGGAACCTGCACATACTTTCTGGGCATAGTATCTGGCTCTTAATATGGAAATACTCAGAATCTCAGTGGTGCCAGTGATCCTCCTCCCCACTCCTCCAGACCCTTCTGGAATCCTGTGGGACACACTGACCCTCCTGACCACTGCCTTCTGCAAGGACTTGACAACTCTCAATGCAGAGTTGCAACACAGGCGGATGCCTTCCAAAACTGAAGCAGTTCCATCTTGTTCAGTACAAATGTACATGCTTGGTTTGATTCTTTTAGTAAAATAATAATTTTTTTTAAAGTCTTTCTGGATTAACTTTGAAGTAAGAATAGGCCTTTTATGGGCTAAAGACTATGTAGTACTGACTAGTGGCAATTTTTTTTTTATTGCTGTTTTATTCTGTTTACAGTTGAACTTGCTGGTATTCTGCCAATTCTTATATTCTCTGCATTAAATTATTTATCATCTTCATTCAAGAAAATAAAATTAATTTCTTACATTTGCTGTCTGGCTGAGAGTTCCTTCATGAAAGTTTAGCACCAATGGTGATGCAGGAAATAGCTCATCTGGTGCAGCTTCTCACCACTGTCATTTCACACACCCTGAACTAGGCTCTTGATGCAAGGCTTATGCTGTTAACTCAGCATGCCTCTCCTTCATGGTGCACACAAAAACATGGATTTTTATTTTTCAGTATCTTTGAAATTCTCTGAGATAAAATTTTCTTTGGTACTAAGGAGAGGAGAGATCAGAACTGGTGCACTAAATAATTATCTTTTAAGTCCCAAAGTGAGGGTTCCAGAGGGAAAATAATTTCACAATAGCACACAGTGGACAGAAAAACTTTTATATATGTAGTCATTAAACGAATTTTAGGTGTGGAGAGAGGTCAGGGTTGCCATTTCTAACCACAAGCTGCCCCATAACTTAGTAAACCCTTCAGCCCTGAGTTACACTCAGACCAACTGCTGCAGGTCACCTCGCACCTCAAAAGGAGTCGCTTCCTGCTTTCTTTAGGAATGACTAAAGATAAAAATCAAGGGGCCTGGCACCTCTCTGCAGCTGAGGGGTAATTCTCGCATCCACTAATCAGCTTCCACATGGAATATGCTAGGAGCTAATGTGCACTTTTTCCATTCTAAAATAGTAGTACAAAATAGACCTGTGGATGGAGATACTTTCCTCAGAACTGAGGGCCTGTGACTTTCCTGTTATTAAGCCAGAGAACTAAAGAACTAAAAACATAGTTCAGTGAAAGGTAGAGACCCACAGCTCATCTGTGGAGCTGGGCTGTGCAAACACTTTGCATTATCTGTAATACTGCTTTTATACCTCCACAGTCTGCTGCCCCTCTTTTGAGGTTCATTCCTCAGCGTAGTCTCACTCCTCCTGGGCTGCAGGCTGGCTGCTTCTTTATTTTCTTTTTGTCTTTGCAAGACTTGGCCATTGTCTCAGCTTCCTGAAACAAAGAATACTGCAACCATTAAACAGCAACCACTGAAACGATGCAAAAAATCTACATCTGGGAGTAACCATAGAAAATACTGTGTTCAGAATGAAGCTGAGGGCAGAGCACAGTCCCAGGGCATGGGATGGGAGCACAGCAGTGTGAGACTTGAAGGTCCCTTGGCTGTAGCAGTCATTCAGCCAGAAAGGCAGCTTGGTTAGAAGGAGAAAATTACAAAAAAAAACCAAAAAACACCCTGCCTAATGAAAAATATTGACAATGTTTGCCAGCCTGGCAATCACATGGCTGAGAAGCAGAAACATCCTTGAAAAAGTGCAGCTGGCCTCTCTGAAATACAGATGTGGCACCTAGCATTCAGAGCCTGAGATTCCACCAAGAAGTACAAAAACAAGAGCAAGGGACTGCAGAAGCAATTGACTGAAAAGGTGGAAATAGTCTGGGAAATAATAAATGCTCTGAAAGGACAGAAGCACCATCATCTATTGCCTGTACAGGTGAAAAGTAAAAAATTTGAAACATCTACTGGCTGCTTGCAGCGTTGGTGTCCTCTTCCCTCTTATGTCTCTATCATATAAAAAGAGCTTAATTTTTAATTCAAAATAGAACCTCTGTCTGAGAACTTCTAGTGCTGCATGTACTACTGTTCCTTTCCCAAACAAACTGAATTCTCTCCATGAATTTTCTATGAGATCTTGGACTCTCATTCAGTATGCCTGACTGACTCCAGACACTGTGAGGTGGATCAAGTCCCTGTTACTGAATTTGTCCCCATCTAGGGACCCATGGTAGTGATCTCTACACCCTGGCAGGCTGGGGAGTCCTTTAGGTGGTGACAACACCGCTCCTGAAGCACCATTCGAGTCTCAGACACCAGGTCCCAGCCAAGGGGAGCTGCCAGTCACTGGATATTCAGTATGGAAGTACTCAAGATCAGTCCACTCCTTTGGGAACATGAAGAATAGCGGTGCTTCTCTGCCAGGGTATAGAAAGAAACTGATATCCTTTCACAGCAGAGACACTGTCAAGGGCAGACAAGGGCTCCTGCTCACTTCAGTGTCCCGAGCTGAAAGCTGCAGCACATTTTCTCTAGTATTTCCTAGCGCTGTGCCCCCTAATAGAGGGAACAAAGACACACAACAGGCAGTGGCCTCTGTGCCATGGCCAGGGGAGCTGGTGTGGCACTCACCGCGGAGGCAGCGGGGGCGGTGCGGGTTTTCCCCCGGCCCTGTCGGAGCCGGGTTATCTCAGCACGGTAATCATCCAGCTGGCTCTCCAGCTTCTCCCGCCTGACTCGCTCATACTCCAGCTGGGCCTCCAGCTCCCGCACAGCCCTGCCAAAAGCAAAGGAGACAAGCAGAGCATGAAGTACATCCAAACCTGCCCCGGCTGCTCCACGTGGCGCTGTGCCTTTGCCAGGGAACAGGTCGGTCACGCAGAAGGCAGCGCAGCACGCCTCGCTCCAGCTGTGCTCAGGCTCCGGAGCCTGGTGACAGCGCTGAGCAGCAGCTGCTCCTCCTCGGCTGCCAGCGGTGCTCAGCGCGATGGCACCACGAGATGGAGCCCTCTGCTCACACACCGAGCCCGGTGACCACGCCAAGCTCCAGCTGCGGGGGAGGGACAAGTGCCCAAGCAGTCACGAAGTTATTATGAAACAGAGAAAAAGCACAAAGCCGGCAGCATCCTGGAAAGGTTAGATGCAGCTTTCTCATTCACATCTGGTGCTTCTACGCCCTTCCTATTGATTGGTTTAGGCGCGGACGAGGAATACTCAGATGACAGCTTTGCATGACTGGTTTACACACAGTTGCACAAGATCTCACTGGTCACACCCTCAACGGCTCCTAAATTATTTGAGAGATTCCTGGAACTGCTTAGCTGACACATAAACTGAGCGTTTGGAGTTGAGCTCGCTCTCTCCTGTATCAGGATGAATTATCACAGCTACAAGGATGGAAGACCAGTAAAAGGAAAGGGAAGATATCTGCCCTCTGTATTCAAACAGCACAGCAGGAAAGCTCGAAGCAAGACCTAGCATGTTTCCCTCTTTCCCAGAGTGAAGAATTCCTGACTCAGGCCCTTTGAGCTACCCATCAGCCTTACTGACACTGCAAGAATGGCCTGTGCTCAGTGCTCAGGGGACAGCTGATCTCTTCCATGCTTCCAATTAAAGAGGCACAGCTCCTGAACTGTGTGGCACACTCATGGTGACAATTTCCTGCAATGAACCCTGGTTAAAGCACTGTGAAGTGGTTCACACCAGGCCTCTTACAGCCAAAAAACCTGGACTAAAGCAGAAATCTTCAAAATCTGCTACAGTGGTCCTCCTAAGTGGCAACTCCTTGCTTTTCATCTAGCAAAATGGTGTTGTCATTAAGTATTTTATCAATAATGAGATTTTCTGGCCTATGATACAAGCATCTTGGGGCTTATCCACAGATAGGTACCCTGAGAAGGGTAGGCAGGTATGCTGAGAAGCCTCTTTCTTTTCAAAAGGATAATTTGGGGCTAGGGATGCTTTCTAGCCTTCAGAGTTTGAAAAAAACCTTCAGAGAGACTCACAATTTTTCTAGTTTATACACACATGCCACAGAAAGCAACACCCCTTAAAGAGTCCCAACAGAGCCTTCTAATTTGACACTGCTAGCATTTGAGCAGCTGCTCTATCCAAAATGAACTTTCATGTCTGTCATTAATCAACAGTGACTTTTTCATCATTAAAAACGGATTGCTCTGACCTTTCAATGTAGGCATCGACAGCTGAGCTGGTCACCCTCCTCCTTTAAAACCAGGAGAGACACTTCTAGAAGTGATGAATCTCATCCTGAAGTACATGCCCTGGAAGTGCCTACACCTCTCCAAGAAGTTGAAAAAGGAGCTCACAATAACTAACTTAGATGCAGGTGTCTGTTACCTATTGTATACCTATCAAGTTTAAGGAAGATGGACTTTCAGCATAAGCTGAGTCAAAGGGTGACCTGAAACCAAAAGAAATCCTGACTTCAGTTTCCTGGCTCAGATATGGCTGCAAAACAAACACAACTGCTAGCTGTGATACTTATTACCTGCTCCAGATCCACACAGACTGCTGTCTGCCATCTTCTTGATGGCATATAAGCCCCCCAGACAGTCTCCCCTCAGTGACCAAATAAAGACAGTGGTTCGGGTTGGCCCAAACACATTATGGAGGTGGTTATCTACAGAGACTGAGAACAGAGGGTTGCCAAATCTTTGACAGGCAGAGGTGGAGACAGGCCTGTCTTTGGAGGCTGCAGTATTTTAAATCTCTAAATCTTTGATAGACTTTTCTTTGAAATGTAGACAGTCTGTCCATCAATTCACCTGACCAATCTAACAGAACCATTTGATTTAATGGAGACAATGAGAATTAGATATCATGAACAATGCTTCACATGCAAGGGCAGGTTTGCTGGTAGTTTTTTTCCTGTGGTCTGGATACAAGCTAATCCTTTCTTGGGCACAGTAGTATATTGCCAATGAACAGAAATGTTAGCAGGTCACTGAATAATCTCTGCTGTATATGCACTTCCATCCAAGCCATGCTAAAACTATTGCCTATTTTCAGATTTCCTGAAGGGCATACATGTCTTCAGCATCCTCAGTGGAAACAAAACAGCCAGAACCTATCAGACCTATTGCACATATCTACAGAAAAACCTGAAGACCGAACAAATGATCTCGCACAAGAATCATGGACCTATCAAATACTTGAGTTGTGGGGCTGATCCTGGTGGTACAAGTTCAGAAATGGCCAGACAAATTGCTGGAGTTCATTTCTTTTGGCCTGGTTGAAGTTGGTAAGTGGAAAAGACAGAATAGCCAAAGCAATTGGAGTGTAAATCAGTTTTAAAGGAGGATTTAAAATGGCCCCCACAGAGTTAAACACTAGCAGAGCAGAATGACCTTACTTCTCAACTTTCCTTTCTTCTTTTTTCATCTTCCTCTCCTCTTCAGTTACTCCCCCCAGCTGTCTGTAGTTGCTGTAAGCAATTTCTAGAAGTCGCTGAAGTTCTTTAATCTTGTGATAGGCCCTTACTGTAAGACAGAGTTCTCCAGGTAGGTAAATGCAAGGAGAAGACAGTCATGCTGGAATCCCATAGTCTGGAAAACAGTCTCACAAACACAAGGGCAAAAATCACACTGCTCAGCAAACACTGAGCTACACCTGACACCCACACAGAAAGCAGATGTCAAAAACAAATAGCAATCCAACACTGTTGCACCAACATGGATTAAAATGGTGTAACAATTATGACCTGATTACCTTCTGCTTGCTTTCTAATATTCCACAATTTGTTTCAATGCTCAGTATTACAGATACCCTGTCAACCATCTCATCGTACAACAAAAAGATCAGAGCAGTTGGCAAGAATTGTCCTAGTTAGGACTATAATGTCTTGATAAACAGTTTTGCAAACAAGGAATGGTGGAAATACAGTGCTTACTGCGTGCATTCCTTTTCTCTGCTTTATCCAGGGTTAAATCTTCTTTGCTATCAGTACTCCCTTCCACACCATGTGTTTCAAAAAACTTTATGTTGTTTGCATCTAGTTCTTCATCACTAGAGTTACTGTTTCCAGTTCTTGGTGTCAAAAGTTCCACAGCTGCCAGATGGCCAAATCTGCACAAAGAACAGTTAAAATCTGGAAGAACATGTGTGGTAGAAACTCTCTGAAACTGTCCATGTTCCCATTTATCAGAGGGCTTTCAGGACTAAAGGAAGCACTGTACACACACTACAACTATCTATCAACTTTTTGTAGTATTCTTATGGCATGAGCTCTGCCTCAATGGAATCTTATGGCAATGGCTCCTACATCAGAGGCATCTCTTCCCTTTGCAGGATTTCTTAATTGAAACTCATCAGAATCTGCATTATTTTTCTTAATGCAAAAATCAGCTGGCCTCTGCTACTTCTCATTTACTTTGTATAGCAAACTGTAAGCAAACAGTTCACAACTGTCCTCTTGCAAATGAGCTAGTTTTCCTCTTTTGTACCTGATCTCACTAAAAAGAAAATTAAATTGAGTGAAAATTAAAACCTTTTATAGCTACAATATTATAGCTACAATACAGCCTTGCTTATCACTCAGAGCTGGAATTCATGGGCCTGATCTGTTCTTTCTCCATCACTGAAAATCAGGATTAATTCCAACAAAGCTGACATGATATTGATACACAAATAGTAAGTAAATAAGTGTCAGAGCTACAGGATATGTACTGCTACCTCTTGGCTACATCCTCTGGAGTCTCTCCAGCATCATTTGTAATGTCACAGTCAGCTCCCATTTCAACCAACCACTGTAAGCAATGGATATGCCCCCGTTCAGCAGCTAAGGGAAGGAAGGCATACACAAGTCAGTCATATACAACTGAAGTGTTTCAAACCTAAAATGTCCTCCTCTTGCCATTATTTGATGTGTCAGAGATTGGGCTCACTACACCACCACAAGGGAGATACGATTTCAAGAGGAGCCTGTGTGTCAAGATGCTGACATCACTTGGGCACACGGAGTTTTGGGGAAGAGCATGCAGTGTGGTTTGGTGACTCTTTCTAGTTTTAGAAATGTACTGGCAGCTCTTACTGGACACAAGCCAAACTAAACTTGCCCAGTCTCATGTACAAAGCACAAGACATACAAATAACTGCTGCCCTGGTAAGAAAGGCCTGTATGTCACAGTTTGGCAGCCAAGTGCTGTCACCTCTCCCTGGCTTTGGGCTCCCAGGTGTCAGACACAGCTGGCTGCCTCAGTCTGTGGTGTGTGCTGCTGTCTCAGAAGAGAGAAGCAGGGCTTTGTGATGGAGCTAAAGGCACAGCATTTCTTGGGGAAGACACTCAAGGCAGCACCTCTCAGCATCACCCTAACACAGTCCTACTCATATGATGTGCCATGGCCACTGCTCCCACCACGTGGTGCCAGGAACAATGTCTCACTTATTGAAGATGTTATTTGGCAAGTCTAGCTGAAACTGTACACTGATTTTCTCAAGGAAGAATAAATCCATTTCTTGACAGCACTCCCTTTCATATATTTGTTATATTTGTTTTCTTACTGAGATAAGGAAATTAAATTACAACATCAGCATGTAAACACTGGGGATGAAACTGTAGGTCAGCATCATTCCAAGAAAAGAAAGTAGGATTTTAAAATCACTACATACTAGTTTTTGGGGTTTTTTTATGAGAACTTCAATTATATTTTAAAAAATTCTACCACTTACATCTAGTCAAAAAGAAATGTAGGAAATGTGTTAAAAGCATATTACAAAAATGCTTCCCTCTTTCTTTCATCTTTTGTTTCTTCTTTTAGGCAATACTGTGAAACTCCCAAACACAAAAGGATCATTTTTTTCTGTAATGCTAGCAGTCCACTACATGTCAAACTGTCAACCAGAAGTTTACCTTTCTTCACAGCATCCTACCAAATGACTTTGTTGTGGTTTTTACAATTTATCCCCACAGTACTGATGTGTTCAGTAAATAAAGGCCCAGGCCACAATACAGATCATTCTTATACTTAGCCAGCCAGATGTTTATAAAAGCCACATCTCGCTGATTAAAAAAAAAAACAAACACCCAAAACTATCTAGTTACATAAAATTAAGTGAAAATTAAAAGCTTTTATAGCTAGAATACAGCCTTGCTTATCACTCAAAGCTGGAATTCATGGGCCTGATCTGTTCTTTCTCCATCACTGAAAATCAGGATTAATTCCAACAAAGCTGACATTATATTGATATACAAATAGTAAGTAAATAAATGTCAGAGCTACTTCATTTTCAGTTTAGATGCTGATTTCTCTTTATTGTAAGCTCTTTTTTCTTGACTTGAGCTTGGTTATATTGTTTTTAAAGTGACTCTCACACATATACATTACAAAATACCAGGTTTGGCGTTGCCTTTCCAAGCCCTCAAGAAATGAGATGCTGTTTTTCATAAAGTTAATCTAATAAGCACCCACTTGAAAAACAAAGCAAATAAATCAGCAACAAAGAGTAACAAGCTGAAACACAGACCATATTTACTGACCTTTGTGCAGGAGAGTGGATCCCTTATCATCCCGCTCATTAATATTGACTACTCCACTTCTCACTAGTCTTCTAACCACTAACAAGTCCCCTTTGAAAGCAGCATCATGAGCTGGGAAAGCTAAAACTGAAAATGAAATGCACATGTTTCCAAGCAGATGCCAGCAGTTCTACTGAACATGCTGGTATTTGTCTCACAGCTCACCCTTCTCATAGCAGCTTACATATGGACACTTCAGAAGCAGCAAGGATAATGCTCATTAATCAGCTAAAATGCAGCTGTGTAACCAGCAGTGCTCACCAGACACTTGACTAAACATGTCTTGGTTATGGCTACAGGCATCTCATGCAGTTAAGAGATTAATTTCACAGACCTGAAATAACAAGTACACCTTTGTGTACTTCTACAGAATTATACATTAAAGTGTGTAATTAATTAAAGTGCCTTTTTAAAGTGTGTCTTGATCCATACTCACCTTCCTGTGTCTCTGGATGTTCCTTCTCTTTTTCCACATCATCAATATATTGCAGAATATTATCTTTATAGAACCGTTCAGCCAAGTCCCTTGGAGTCTCTCCATGGTCATTCCTGGCTTTCAGAGTGTGTGTAATACTGGCCATTTTCCCGACCAAGAACTTAAAGCAATGCAAGTGTCCTTCCACTGCTGCCAGATGTGCTACAGCACAAGTGAAACAAAGGGTGTTAGAGCTGAGCCCTGCTGCCCACTGGGAAAGCAATGTTCTCACCACTGCTTAGGGCTGGCTCACTGACCAGCACATGAGCCATCCAACACTGCACAAGGGGAAGAGCAGCCTCAGCTGAACTGGGGATGTTCAGCTCCCACCCGGGACAGAGTTCAGCTCTAGGCAAAGGAGGTAAAGCTGCCAAGGACAGGATCTGCAAAGGTGATTTCCTGGCAGAGCTGACTGCAGGAGACAAAGCAGACTCCCAGCAGAGCAGCAAGGCCTAGCTCAGAGTGCACTGCTGGGGCCTCACCTCCCCAGGAACACAGATCTCTGCCTTCAGCAGTGGCCTCACCCCACTGTCCCAGGGATACTCCTTAGAGGGGGACAGCAAGCAGTGTCCTTGATTAGGAGCTAAGGCCATTTCTGCTTTAGGCTCTACCGTGCCACCACAAACAAAGTTGCATCACACCTTTGGTTACCCCATCTATAAAATGAGGACAGTGATAGGTGCTTTACTGGACAAAATATTTGAAGGTACATTCCTCACCTGACCTTTAGGCCATGCAGAGGTTTACTTATTTAATATTACTACAGTTCTGGGCCTACAAAAAAGTAAGAGTTACCAAACACATGCTGACTTGTTTGACACAAGTAATATTCTCTAATCCCATTAATGAGAAGAACTAGCCAAACAAATGCTTATTATGATCTATCGCTCCATGAAAATGCTCTGTAGCAGCTGGCTGATGTTCTAGAGGCAAAAGGATTAGTTTGTTTCCAGGTAAGAATCTCACTCTCTTCACAATCAATAAACAATGTACCCAGGATCCAAAAAATCCATGTCACTTCATTTCTGGCACACACAAGTTCTCTGTAGCAAACCAAACTATCCACAGTTTTCCAGAGCATAACCGCTCTACAAGGTTATGGATATTGGTTTTACAGCAAGATGACAATACCTCTGTACAGATGATTGTTTAAAATCTGAGCTTCACTGAAATAAAGGCAGTTTTCGCCATTGTGTGAATTTTAGTCAGTAAGTTAGGTTCTCAGAGAGAAGGGAAAAGAAGGGCACCATGCTAAATGTAAGTCAGCTAGTGAAAAACTGACTCAACCCTTACAAATCCATTTTCAGATACCTAAAATCTGTTGGTATCCCAACTTCTCTGTGTTTCATCTTGTCTTTTATAAAATCAGACTAACAATATTCACTCTTCTCAAAGCCACAAGTCAAAAAATTATGTCTGAAAAATATTTAGAATAGGTCTGACTAGTGAGCAATAAAAGAAGCATGGATGTGGCCCATAAATGAATACAGAGAGAAAGCAAATTGAAATGTTCAGTTAATAAGCACAGCCCATTCTGTACATTGAATGAGCCACAGAATGTTTTTTTCTTCCAAAATATCAGCAAGCAAATTAGCAAAGATAGTTAGACCCCTTGCTGTAACACACATATGCAAAAGATGCAGCCAGTTTTTAAGTTTCAGGTGCCTGGCACTGCAGCCTCAAAAAATTTCTTCCAGTATTATCTTAGGAAAAATTATAGCACGGTTCAGCTAATCTTGAAGCTGAAGTATGTAAAGATAATTTAAGTTTGCTCCTGTTACACAAGCAGACAACAAGCTGGTTTGCACAGTACTTCTACTAATCTGTTACTAGCCATGTTCCAAAATATTCTCTTTCCTTTGGAAGATAATATGATCAAATTAAACAGAACAAAGGTTGGAAGATCAAGCTCCTGTAGATGTCAAAATACAACAAAACCAGTTTTCTGCTAACCATTTTACACAGAGCATTTAAGTAGAACTGTGCTGGCATCTGCTTTCTCTCCACAGAAGTCTGTTATCAGGGAAGTGTTCCTAAGTGCAAATAAAGCTGCTTTCCATGCTGCCCCCAGGGTGCCTAACATCGTGACCCCTTAGTGCTTATGCACCAGATCTCCTGTGGGGATGCAGGAGCCTCACATCCTTTACAAGACCCAGGTTTCCAAAGTAGAGCATGGCTATCTGTTTCCTAGGTAAGTTGTCCTTAGTAGAGGGTAAAAGATTTTAAGGAGGGATTTATAAAGATAACTCTATGCAAGTTATAGAGAAAAACATATGCTCTTTGGAACAAATTATGTGACAAACCATAAGAAGGAAAATGCTAAAAGAATGCAAGGAGAATCCAAGACGGGAATAATACCATTGAGCTTACAGAGGATATTGAGGCAGTGGTGTGGTGGGGAAAGGGATACTGGACAAAATACAAAAAGCAAGGAACAATCACTGGCAAATTTTTGTGCTAAAATAAATACACTGATAATTATGAAAAGAAATTACACATAATCCAGAAAAAGCAGTATTCCAGAAATCAAGATGAAGAAAACACAGGAAAATAAAAACTGTTTTACAATATCAGTTAAGAAACAATGGGATACAAAAACTTGCATGCAAACACACCAGAACCTCATTACACTGGCACCAGTTCAACAAGGAGCACATAGCAGCTGAAACTGCCTCTGCCTCCACCTATTCTTCTCCTGTGGCCTCCACTGGCACAGGAGCTCCATCACACACAGGAGATGCTGCTCACCTGCTCCCAGTCAGGCTCAGCCTGCTCCCCATCCCAGCATTTGTGAGCTCTCATCCTTGCTAGCAGCAGCAGGAAGTGAATGGGATACTGTCACCAACAGAGCAACACTTTGGATTTTATAAATCCTCCCATCATTAGAAAAATGGACTATATATGTGGATTGCATGGAATCAAATAGCAAATGCTGCTGCGCATTAGTTATAATTTGCTCAATCATCGCATTTCACAGCAACTGTAAACCAAAGGCTTAAAAACATATGATTTATCCTGATATACCTGGAAGGTTTCCATTGTTATCCACATCATCTACACACGCTCCCCATCGAACAAGAAGCTGCAAACACCCCAAGCGACCATGAAAAGCAGCATAATGAACAGGTTTCCAGTCATTCCTGTCTGAAACATTTACATCCTAAAATGAAAGTAGCAGGTTAATTCATTCATTTCTGAATCTTGGATACAAGACAAATTTTATATATGGGAATCAGCTTTGTGTTAAATTATTTAAATCAAACCAAATAATGTTTTTTCAAAGTTCATGCATTATATGCAGTTCCACTTTCAAGACAGGTACTTTTCACAGGTTTTTGCTTTTACTTAATTCACTTAGAAAAGGTGCATTTTTAGACATGTTTTTATCATCATAATGACCAGAATTGGTCATTATTCCCTAAATATGCATCTGGATTGATTTTGGGGTTTTTTTAGGTTTATGTCTCCTCTACTACAGAAGATTTTTAGAGCTGCAAAAAATTACCATCACCCCAGTACCTGATGTTCATTTAATTACATCCTCGGAGGAAGGTGATTTACTCACATGGATTGATTCTCTCTACATTTTTTGATCATTTCCTTAAATGTATATCGCAACCTAACAAAACGGAAATTCAGCCACTGGATAAATTCCCCCACAGTAATTAATCTACAGCCCTGAATCTCAGCGTAAGAGGGGGAGAGTTTTGCTAGGGAGAAGCTGCGGGGCTGTGGCTGTGCGGCAGGCAGGCAGGCAGGCAGGCAGGCAGGCAGGCGGGGGTCTCACCGCCCCCGTGCGCAGCAGGCTCTGCAGGGTGTACGAGTGCCCGTGGGCTGCAGCCAGGTGCGAGGCCGTGCACCCGCGCTCGTCCCGAGCTCCCGCGTCCGCTCCGCTCAGCAACAAGGCCTGAAAGAAATGCAGAGCGCAAGTTCATTTCACAAGATGAAAAAGCAAACATTTCCTAGAAGGATGGTTTATGATGACCAGCAGGGTAACTCTGGGCTGACCTCAGGGCCTGGTATTGCACAAGATAGATCTGTTTGCACAGACAGCACAAATGAGTGCTCTGGTTTGAAAATGGCTGCCTTAATTTGAATGTCAAGACATTCAATGTCAGTTTGAATGCCAAAATTTGAATGTCAAGACATAAGCTACTCATAGCTCCCTGAGGGGCTCCCATAATGAATTTGTCCAGTATTAACTAACTTTTGCTTGAGAGTGAGTATTTACGGTACCTGCATGCAGGCATCCTGCCCTCGGATGGCCGCGAGGTGAGCAGCTGTCCAGCCTCTCACAGTCACACGTGTGGTGTCAGCTCCGTGCCACAGCAACCACTGAAGGCACTGCTCAACAAACCAAAGGGCTTTTTATTTAACTTCCACGTTGTGTCTCTGAGGCACATTTCAACTAGAATTTACCCATCACAGTTACATTTCAAAACAGTGATGGAATACTTCCTTATGGAAATACGAGACCCCAGAGCATGCCTTAAACACGTATTTGTGCATTAGAAAGTTATGGGTAAGTTATACTTTCCAGGTTACACCCAACAGTACAAAATGTGCAAATAACCTACTAATTCAGATCCTAGCATCGATCTTACAGTATGACTTTTTCATTTTACTCTTCCAGATTTAAAATGTAATCTGTGAGAGTATTCACATGGCATGAGGTAAAAGCATTGGAAAAAACAATGCAAACATGCTCACATGAATTCCAGCTAAAATTACTGGCAGGAAAAATATCATGTACTAAATTTAAAGCTTCATTTAATTTATTTGGCTTCTTAGGCACATGTAATCTCATCTCTCTTCTCATCCTTCCATGGCCTAGTTTTGTTTTATTCACCTTTTTCCAGCTTGCAACAGAAAGCTTTATGAACTATCCAAAGACAGCTAGTTAGAACTTTTTATTATATATTATGATTATGATTATTTATTATATATTATGATTATTATATATTATGATCTTCTTTCAGGCCATCTTACAGCTCTGGTTCCTCCACTATTTTTGCCAAAGAGCTTAGGGACAAATAGATGACAGATAATTCAATAAAGTCTAACACACTGATTGCAAGGTAGGAGAGTTAAATGAAAAATGGCAGAACTTAAAGAGGCAGAAAGCGTGGGTAAGCAATCTGGGTCTGGGGCTGACATGATGATTAGCATTTTCTTGACAGTGTCTCTGCATTCCAGAAGCAGCACTGCACTTAGCAATTCTTGAGTTTAGCAAGAACTTCACGTGTTTTCTTTTGGGACATGAATGGCCTTGCTGCTTCAAGGTTAGAGTGCCATGAACAATGAACAAGGAGGCTGCAAGAAGGTGAATGTTGCGCTGAACACAGCAATTCAGTCCTTCTGAAAGTTCAAAATATTGATGCAAGCACCAATTGATTTTTATTCAATTAAACAATTAATTTAATAAAATAAAAACAATTCAATTAAACAATTGATTGTTATTCAACATTTTCATTTATTAATATAAAATGTATTAGGACTACTTCTATGGAGAATGAGACATGGGATATTGGTAAGCAGAATGAACATATTTCCATGTCACTTCTCACCTGTTTCAGTCACCTTCAGAACATTTTACATATCCTACAGGATTTTCTAGGTGTCTCAAGAGAAAGAGAAAATGCAATAGAGACAAAAGAAGGTCATGAGTCTGAAAGGGAGGCCATAAGGCACATTTTGCTCAGAGTGAGTAAAACAATGATTTCATAAAATACGGCAAAGTTGATTAGGTAAGCTGCCTGGGGCTTTGGAAAGAAAAAAATAAAATGTAAAATCCTGTACTCCTGCTCTTGGTGAATATATTTCATAAGAAAAACAGGCAGAGATTATTGATTCAGTCTGATCAAAGCAATGTTGTGTTCAGCCTCCCCCAAAGAAGGAAATATGGACTTGCAAAAGACCAGCTATGCCTATACACTAAGGTAATGTTTTACCTCCAGACTTCCTGAGTGGGCAGCACACTGCAAGGGTGTGAATTTGTGAACTACATCCACCTCATTAATACTGGCTCCACTTTTTATCATCGATGCAAGCTTTTCTACATCCCCAGCTTTCACTGCTTCATGCACACTAGTATAATTTTGCTTCTTCTTGACAACTAGTGAGGAGTAATAAAAGGGCATTAGTCCACTGCTTAAATCAGCAACATTTAAAAGATAGAGAATGTGTGATGAATCAAAGAAATATCAGAGTTGACATTCATGGCACAGAATCAAACTCTAAATCTAGAAGCAGTAGGGTAAAAGAAAAAAATCTTCTGTCACTAGGCCATAGATCAAATAACCTGTGTCCTCCCTTCAGGCCTTTCCACTGATTAACTACATGACTGCAAACAATGAGAATTACATATCCAAACCCCTTGCAACATCTTGATACCTTGACAAAGCTTGTAAACAGAAATATGAGATGTAAGTGGATCTAATGGCTGAGGGGCCTAACTTCAGATAGCCAAGCATGAAAGGAACCTAAACCAATTAGTATTCACCTTCTGCAGTAGTCATCATTCCGGTACCAAAGTGAACTAACACTCTGATTACATTTCACACTGCTGCAATTCCTGAAGAATAGGGCTGCTGTTTAGCAAGTCAAGAAAGCATAAAAGTGAAGGTCTCAAGGTATTAGTGCCTCAGCCCCTCTGCCTGTGGAGAAGAAATGGTAGCTGCAGTTAATATTGTTATATTCGAGGTAAAAAAAAATATTAAAGCATATAAAAGAGATATTGCACAAACATGTTTGTCATATTTGTAAAAAAGCACTAGATATAATTAAAAATATCCTCTGCAGTTTACCAGTGCTTATTTTCATGTAAGCTATAGTGTGATAGTAGAGCTCGGGCAGATTTGGGGTTGCCACAGAGAGAAGAGGGGGGTGAAGCTCCAGCACTCCAGTCTGACTGTAACACACCCCATGTATGCTGTAACACACCTCTGGATCCTGTGCCTGTGTTTCACCCCACCTCCACCTCCCCAGCTTGGCAGGTGGCATCACTGCCCTGCACAAAGCCTAGAAAACTTAAAAACCAGGACTCCATCCTGCAAAACACTGTACGAACAAACTGCAGCAGCACAGAAACACAGAATAATTCCGGCTGGAAGGGGCCTAAGAATTCATCTAGTTCATGTTTCCAAATAATATTTCCAAAATATCTAAGTATGTTTTGAGGTTTGAGTTGTTTAGGTTATTTTAAAGAACAGTTTCACCAGGACATAATTTTCCCCCAAAGAAGTAATTGCTCATTATTCCAAGTGAGGGTTACAGACTTCAGCTGAGCCACACAACATCACAAGCAGGCCTGGCCGATTACACTACTTGGCAAAGTTCTAATGTGTTTAACACAATGTTTCAGTACAGCAAGTTCAAGGCAACCTTTCTTTTTTATTTTTTTTTTTTCTTAACCCAGAGGAAAAGCAAACAAGGCCCACCTGCAGAAAGAATTTTGTCTCTCCGCTCCCTCTGGATACCTACTACTGCATGGAGCTGAATGGCAAGGGTGGGCGGCTGCATTGGCTTTCTTAGCACAAGACAAAGGCAGCAGCCTGGGACCGACGCTCAGCAAAAAGCTGTTACCATAAATTCTGTAAAAAAATACACGGATGTTCAAAGCGAAGAACAGGCTCTATAATTCTAGTGCAATTTTTTTTTTTTACCAAAAACTGTTACCAAACACCCATTCGATATTCTGGAAGAAAACTTTGCAGAAAGAATTCAGTAAGCACTTTGAGATCGGTAGCTGCCCAAAACCCAATTAAAGAGATTAAGTGAAGAGGATATGGCTCGGAATAGGGAAAGGCACAATTCAGGTGCTGCGATGTTGCCGTAGCACACAGACCCAATCCCTCGCAGCTCGGCTTTGGCAGCAGCGTCGGGGCCGCGGGAGCCGCCGGCCCGACCCGGCCCGGCCCGTCGGGGCGGAGGCGGAGCTGCCAGGCCCGGGCCAGGGGGAGGGCCCGGCCGGCCAGCACCAAACACCGCCGCTCCCCGCTCCTCCCGCNGCCCCTCGCAGCACGGGGGGCCGGCAGCTCGCCGCTGTCGCCGGGAGCAGCTCCCTGCTGCTGCTGCTCGCCGCCCCGGCGTTGCCATGGGCCCCGGGCTCGCCCTTCCCGCGGGAGGAAGGTGGCGGGCGGGGCGGGAGAGGCGCGGGCCCGGCCCGGCCGCACGGGCTGTGCTGCGGCTGCCCAGGGCTTCTGCGCCTTCAGGCAGCCCTGGGCTACAGCCTTCACGGCGGTCCCCAGGAGAAGTGTAGCAAGTGCCAATTCTCACCTCGGAGCCCCCCAGCGATGCTCTGACCAAGAGGTATTGAACCAGCTTGTGCTCTGCATGATCAGACTCCAGTCACGTTGTGAGCATCTTAGACCCTCTTTTCTTTCCTGCAGTGATCTGATCCTGCTCCTCAGTTCCCTTAGTCAAAACCAGCTAGTACCCTGGGGGTAAGCCGGGTTCTTTTGATGTGGGGGGGATAAAAAGGACCCTGGATTTCCAGAGTCCTGCTTCCAGACAGGACGAACCCTTCCCAGTCAGATTTGCAGGTGTGCAGTGATAATTACATGGACCAAGTGGGCTTAATGGACCATTTAAGGCTTAATTATCCTTGTCATTAGAGAGCTGTCATAAAGCCTACTTCTGCAATTTATAGGTCTCATTTTTGTTCTATCTCCAGTAGACAGAGTAATTTGTTCCCTTTTCTGAACAGCCTTCTATATATTTAAAGACATCACGTCTCTCTGCTCAATCTCCTCTGAACTTCAGTTGGTGGGTTTAGAAGTTTACAGTATTCCAGGACACAAAGCTTCATATTTGGGCCAGGGGACCAGGCTACATCCCTGCTCCAGGAAGAGGCTGCAGTAACTAACACAGAAGTAGGTCCCCACAACACAGCCCACAGCCACACACACCACTGTATGAACTGATACCACCCTGATCCAATGTAATTTTGTTCCTCTGGATTGTCTCTAATTTAACAGCATTTTAAGTCTGGTATCTAGAACAGGGCAAGCTTACAACTACAGCTCCAACCGTAATAGAAGAATCAAAGTACTGTTCGCATCTTAAAAACTGCATGAAGCCTGGATGTCAACATGGGAAGAAATTTTTGCAGCCAAACATCTCCTGCACTGCAGGTTATTTCTACTTACACACTAAGGGGGAATTCTGACTCCCAACTATTCCCACTGCAAGAGTAACACTAAGACAGTGACATTGCTTTCTGAGTTTTAGTGCTTGTCTTGCTCCCAGCAAGTTAAAAATACACACTGTAACTAGCAAAGTGAATAAAACATCAAATGCATAATGAAACATACAACTTTATTTCCAATCCCACAAACATATCAGCCACACAGACCGATCATTGAAAGGAAGAGACTCACACTCAAATATATGCTTAGTTTTTATTTATAACATTTAAGAAATATTAACATCTCAGGATATCTGGTTTACCATCTAAGTCCAGTCATAAGCAACAAAAAAGAAAATGTTAACCATGTTTCAAATGAGCATTCTTACATTCATTCTCCCTGTAATGTAAAGAAAATTCAGCTTTATTAAATTTGTGTTTGACTAATGGAAAAAAAAATTAAAAATGTCTTATCTACCAGGCATCCTGGTTTGTTAACTTTTTTTTTGTTGGCACTTGTGTTCACCACAATCAAGCACTCCAGTTGGTTTGTTAGATTTTCCCCTTCTACCCAGAACTGTCTTTTTATGAGTTTTTTTGTGGATTTTTTTATTATTTTGTTGTTGCAATTGTTTTTTTAAACATATGGATATGTTTGTTCAAATAACTTTAAAAAGGCAAGGTATCTAGGCCTGTTTGAGAAGCTCCTTCCCTTGATAACCCACCTATGGGATAACTGAAGGAAGAGACTTGCTTTCATTTTTCCGAATCTTATTAAGCAAAAACTCATTTTAATTAATTTTAAACTGAAAAAAGTTCAGAGACACTGTCTTTATTTGATGGTGTGCATAAACATTACACTCCATATATAGCAAAAATATCTTTTATTTATAATTTACATTTCAACAAGTGAAAATTTTACATTTTTACATATACCATTAAATTTTCACGCATCTACAGAACTTTCACACAATGACACCTGAAACTGTGCAGGCAATAAGAAATTTCAAATACAAAAATGTATTTATTAACCAAACAGTAGTTGAGGCCCTGCCTCAGTTGGACATTTTTATTCATATAAAAAGTATTTGCCTTCCAGAATTAACACAGCAGCTCTTCTTTAAAAAAAAAAAAAATCATACCGCAGTTTATTTAAACAGACTCCTCAGGTTCTGTTTTGATTTCTGTAGATGCAGGTGTGTTCTCTTCTGCACAGGCAGGAGGGGTGTCATTAGGTTCTTCTTTGATTTTAGGTGAGTCACAAGACTCTTCTGCTTCTTGTTTAACAATGTCCAACATTATATTTAGTGGATTTTCTGAAGGAGTCTTGCTGGGAGACGGTGTGCAATCAAATGATGATGTCTGCAAAGTGAAAGCCAATGTAGCATTAGCACACTAAATTAACCATTTTTAGCCTTTTTGCCTTTTTTCAAAATGCAAATATGTTGATGGTTGGGCACTCAAAATCCAAACTTCTACTTCATCAAACTTTTAAGAAAACAAGTTATTTTTTTAAATAGCATTACTTTTTTCCCAATTCCTTTGGAAAGTATCACCAAGCAGCGATGAAATGCTTAACACATTACCATGAACTGTTTCCTGCTATCCACACCTCAGGAAAATTTTAACTCCCAAAGCATTAAAAGTGTCACACACACCAATACCCATCTACTCCATTGTTACAAATTCCTAAGATTACACACATTACTCCACAATAAATCCATCAAACCACGGCTTTGCTTTATGGCACACAAGCTGTCATGACAGCTTGTCATTTCAGGTTGTACATCACAACCAGAAATGCATCTCAGCTAATTTTGTATTGTAAACTTGCCACGCCCAAGGCCTCCAACTCTTAGGCAAGAGAAATCCGCGGCACATTCTGAACACATCTGCTCGCTGCAAAGTCAAGAGATTAAGCAAACAAACTGAAAGCAGAAGGCTTCCAAATATATGAAGGATCCACTTACATTCTGGTAATCTTCATAACAAGATGGATGGTAAATCTGAAAAAAAATTGTTATACATTTAAATATGTAAAAATAAATTATATTAGGATCACTGATAATGAACTGAACAGTGTCTATATACACATTATCACATAATTAATCTAGAGAAACTGGTCTAAGCAGGCTAAGTATGGTGTCAACTATACCTGCGACAAGATTTTGTGATGCTTATTTAGGGAATGTTATCATACAGAAGGCTAGTAAGTGCTGGGAATTACAGAAGCCTGGTGAGTGTTGGGAATTATCTCTGCACAGCTGCATGCAGAAATAACTGAACCCATACCTACACCCATACAGAGAGAGATCCATTTTTCTTTGTGCACTGCAGTGTAGGAGAGGGCTAGTGAGCCCATACCAATGACACCAGGATTTCAGGCACTTCCAAAGGCAGAGATATTTATGTATTTGGAAGCCAGGAAAACTACAATAGGAATCCTTCAGGAGAAAAAGAGCATTTGCCACCTCCTCCTGGGTTTCTTTTTCTCTAATTCTTCAGGGGTTTTACTAAAAATTAGTATTACATGTAAGTAAGATCAGATTACCTTTTCATCTACCCTGATAGCATTCTTCAGGTGCCACTCTTCCTCCTCCTCATCCCAATATTGTTCAAATTGTTCTTGGCAAATTTCACAGCTCTGAAAAGTTATTGGAATAACAGAGATAAATGGTGTTATTGCAATGCTGAACACATGAAATTCAAGAACCTAGTAGGAGTAAAATAAGATTCTTTTAAATTAAGTATATTAAGGCCTAGAACATGATCTTTCCTCCACACTTTAAAAATCCCTTTAATAATTAGCAAACCTTAATTAAAAATTGAGTATGGTTTGCAGACAGAGAAAGGATCACCCTCTGCCCCTGAATACTCTGGGTCACTTGAGAAATACAAGCTTTGCCCCTTCAGCTATTAAGTCTGCAAAGCATTTTGTAACAGTGTAATACTGCCTTACTGCCATGTAAGACAATCCATTACAGCGATTTAACTAGCTTTATTTATGGCATTATCTTAATTCTTTCCCCTTAACCTGCAATTTCAAGTCAAACTCAAACAAGGCAGAATTTTTAGATGGAGTAGTAACATTTTAGTACTTTTGTGAAAAATTATCAACCCAGAGAACAAAGCATAAAAGGCACTTTTTAAAATTAAAAAAAAAAAAAAAGGCCTTTCTGGTTTCATAGTTAGTTTCTTAGACTTAGCATATAACACTAAATTGTAATTCTAACAACATTTGTATCTGATTGTTACATCAATTCATCTACCAAAATACAGCTCTACTGGTTACTTTCAAATAGTGGTATTTCTTTCTTCTAATGCCTATCTGCTACCAAAAAAGAAATTTTTGTGTTTGATAGTACCAAAAACCCAGTAAACCCTGATTTGAATGACAAACAACCATCAAAGGACAAATCACTTACGCTATTTACTCTACTTAAACATTCAGCAAATTAACACACTTTGCCCATTTATATTTTGCTAAAACCACAGAATGCCAATGGGTGTAGATTTTTTTAACTACAGGTGGTTTATACTACTCCTGCCCCTAGGAAGCAACCATTACATATACAAATACATGACCTATGCATAAAGGCCCAAGTACAATATTCTAGTCTACATTTAGTAACAAGAACACAGCACAAGCTTTTGAAAGACTAGGTTCTTGCTATGTGGGCTGATAAAACAGATTCTTGTTATCTAGCAAGCTGAAACTTACCTCGACCGCTCCAGCTGGTCCAGCTGGGACACTCTGAAACTCCTTCTCTTTTGCAGCTTCCTGCGTCTTCAACACAACCTCTTCATGAGCTTTTTCAAAGAACTGGCTTTTAGCACGCTCCTCTAGATCAGCTATTTCTTCAAATTCAATCCAGTCCTAAGGAAAGTTTTCATTCTCACTCAGACAGCCCAAAGTATTGTATTTAATAAATCTTACTTTGTTAAAACTGAAGTATTTCCCACATGCAGCATGTAGAGCACAGTGTGCTCTTTCTCACAATGCTACATACACTTCAAAAATTCATTTTATAAAAAAAAAATCACTATCCTTCAAATTCCATTCTCAGTTGAAAGAAAACAGTGCAGCAAGGAGCTTTAAACAGTTTATTGTTCATCACACAACTGCCTTTTGTATTCTGACAGGCATGTGCAGACTACTTGAAGTATCTTAAGATACCATTGTTTATCACAGCCAACTCCTGTGATGATGCAAATTTCAGCTGCAATCCTACAGCACATGCAGGAGTAAAACACAGAATCCAGCCTGTAATTTACCCATACAAATACTGCATTACTTACTGTTAAACTGTAGTACCATCTCCTGTGTGTAATTTTTCTGCTAACATCTTTTTCTGTCCGGTTCTGACGATAATGCCAATCTAAATGATCTGCATAAACATCTGTCTGTGAAGTAGTGAATCTCATTCCACAGGAGTAACACTGAATTCCAGTGTACAGTCGATTTATAACACTATCATAACGCCTACAAAAAGAGATAAAAAAAAAAATCTTAACACTTCTTTAAAATGAGACTGTAAGAAGTTTCTCAGTAAATTACTTCATTTGCCTACAGTATTACGGGAGAAGCATGAATCTGCTCCAAGTTAAAAGTACACAACATGAACTACATTTCATCCTGATTTTCACTGCACAATCAACTTAAACGTTCAAAACACAATGGGCTCTTATTAACGATTCATAAGAAACATGTTAGTGTTGTGTCTCATTCCTACTTGCTTTTCTCACCTAATAATGCACAAATAGCAATGCCTTCATTTGGCCCAGCTTTACAAGCTACATCTAGTTCAAACCCCCCCGCCATGGGCAGGGACACCTTCCACCAGCTTGCTCAGGGCCTCATCCAATCTGGCCTTGAATACTTCCAAGGGTGGGACATCCATAGCTTCTCTGGGCAACCTATTCCAGTGCCTCACCACCCTCTCAGTTAAGAATTTCTTCCTAGTATCTACAGTAAACCTGTTCTTCAGCATAAGGCCATTTGCCCTTGTCCTATTACTTGTGGCCTTACTAGCCTTGTGAAAAGCCCCTCTCCAGCTCTTCTTGTAGTCCCCTTTAGGTACTGGAAGGCTACAATAAGGTCTCCCTGGAGCTCTCTCCTCTCCAGACTGAACCACTCTAACCCTCAGCCTGTCTCCCTAGCAGAGGTGCTCCAGCCCTCTTATCATCTTTACGGCCTCCTCTGGATTCAATCCCAACAGGTCCGTGTCCTCCTTGCATTGGGGCCCCAGAGCAGCACTGCAGGTGGGGACTCACAAGAGCAGAGGGGGAGAATCACCTCCCTTGACCTCCTTGTCACACAGCTTTTGATGCAGCCCAGGCCTGGCCTTCACTGCCTATCACAACTTTAGTGCTTAAGTAACAACGCGCACCTTGTGCAGAGCTAAGTTTTCCCATGTTAATTTTCCATCTTTTTCCTTCCTCAACTTCAACGAGGCTGACATCAAACAATGCAGGTTTAACCCCCTCTGAATCACAAAGTGACAGATAATCTTTTAAAAGCTTTTTAACTGTCTTGGATGAACTATCTTATCTACTGCCACGTTGTTATTCCTACTGTAAGCCCATTCTACTTATACGCACTGTCTAAGTTCTTCAACTATGAAGTTAGTGAGGTCTGGAACATTTTGATCTTCATTCTGATCATCATCTTCTTCTTCAGCAGTCGGCTGGGTCGATGTTTCGTTAGCTTCTAGAAACCATGAAGATATTATTTTATCAAAATTTCAGTACATCATCAGAAAGAACTTATGTGCTCCTAAAACACTGTTTGTTTTTTTTTTTCTTTTTAAAACATTATTAATACAATCTGACTGTGGTCAAGCACAAGTGTATAACAGCTACATCAGTCATCTTCTGACACTATTATAAAAAAGCACAGAATAAGCCAGAATTTCAATTGAGGAAAACAGTATTTCACCTTAGTGTTTGGCATTAAAATTCAGTCTTCACAGATACAGAAATATTTCAGAAGATGAAAATACCCTGATTATAATCAAGAACAAGTTATGTAAGCACAGCACCAAAGACAAAACTGACTGCTCTGGATAGCTGAAGTGTAAGTTAAACAAGATACTAAAAATTTACTCAATCACATGCACTAAGTTCCTTCCCAAAAACAGAGTTCAGTTTAAAAAAAAAAAAAAAACATACAGGAGCTCACAAAAGTTTGTATACTCAGATTTATACATGAGCTGTGGATAAACTAGATAGTTAGAACATAATAAATCTACATACGTGCTGAAGTGGAATCAGTTTTAGACAATTTGAGGATCCCTGTTTTCAGCAGTTTAGCAAACAATTCATTCACATCAACCTGTCCAAGGTGGTTATCAGGATATGAATGGGAAAGGGCTCCTGGGGAAGAACACAGACATTCAATGTGGCAAAAGGTTAGCATCAGAAATTGACTTCACTTTTATCTGTGTATTTCACAACATAATTTTCCTGTTGCCTACTTCTTTCATTTTTTGTTACAAATTATTTACCAACTCCCTGCTTTATCTAGTGTTTGGCTAACGTTTTCCTTTGCAACAAGGAATCTTTGTAACAGGATTTTCCCTTCCTTCATAATGTACTCCGAAGTGCTATCTAAGGTGGTTGCCCATACACAGATCTCTACTGGATGGTGGTTCTTGAAATGCAGTATTGTCCTGGATTCATACTTAGATATTTCACCATACTCAATCTACTTCATCACCTGGTTTAACCTTTTATGGTGTCTTTGAAGTTTTTCACTACTAACCACTCATACACTGGAAATGTTTGCACACCCCAGCACAGCAATCTAGACCTACAGACTGATGTCTTCCAGAAAAACAGATCAGAACTATTTTTTTTGTTTTTTCAGCACACCTTTATACCCAAACCACATGGTTAATGAAAACTAACAAAAGCCTCCAGTACTTGAGAAAAGCTCCTTAAGAGATGAAAGTGCTAGAGACACCACATCTACAGCCACCTACCTCACTGAGGAGGCTTCCCTTAATCCACAAAGACCCAGTAAATCAGGACATTAAAAAAAGGTAATTTTTCTGGCCACCAGTGAACGAACAATCCAAAAGAAATAAAAGGAATTCTACTGTTACACACCTGCAGGGTTCTGAACAAAACTTCCAGGATTTGGCAAATACTGCTGACCTTGGCCATAAGGTCCTGGTTGAGCAGACATGAGAGAAACCTGTGAAAGTAAACATTTGAGTATTCTTTGTATAATAATGTCATAAACTTACTTTTCATATTTTATTATTAACTTCTAGATGTTTCTCAATAGTTTCAGTTGAATATATTTCAGTTGAATATATTCAACTCCTGAGAATGACCCATATCAGTTTGGTATTGAAAAGGACCACAAATAACTACATGATCCCAAATTTTCATTTTCCACTAGAAAAATTCAGAACACATCCTCATTTTGCCTATTATTAAAAAAACAAGCAAACAAACAAAACCCCACCAGCAACACATTCAATACCTTTCCTTCTACTTAAAAATCACATTTTCCAAACAAAGTACTTCCTTTTAAATTGCTGATGTTCACCAAGATAGAGCTCCTCAAGAAACTCAAGGAACCCATAAATGTCTGTAAGTAAACGCCACAATTAATTTTTATCAAGAACTGCAGCATTCACTACCGACACATCTTGAAAGCAAGACTTTTCAGCACATCAGCTACAGTAAGCTGTAGGTAGAAAAACAGTCTTTATAATACACTTGTAATAAAAATGTTTGGGTTTTTTTTCCTAACTGGCTGCTTTCTGGATTTACACACTTTTTAAGGCTTTATCCCATTAGAGGTCTGCAGGACACATTACCTGCTTTTGTACAATCAGTTAACTCTTCACATTCACTTTTTATCCCCCAAAATGAAAAATGCTTTTTAAAATCTCTAATCTACTGCAAAAAACTACATCAGTTTCACCACTGTAAAGAGAGCATTTGAAGAGAGCATTTCCAAGAGACATCAGCAAAGACAACTGAACTGACAAAGCAAGATGGTGCCAAGAGAATTTTAAAAGACAGCAATGCAGTCGAGCAAGAAAGTTCAACAATGGCCCTATGTTCCTCAATTCCCCCAAGTTATGGTATCTCTTTAAAACTGGCTTGTAACCAGTACTAACAGCTGCAAAAAGACAACTATTATTTTGGTCCAGTCTAACTTCACACCTCTTAGAAAAATTAATCATGTATATTACACTTACATTTGTCTTTCATGCTTTATACAGAATTCACCTTTATTGAAATTTAATGAAAATACCAAAGGCTTCCAAATACTTGGTTTCGTTCTAATGTTGAAAATGATGATTTCAAAGACATCTTCTGAACTATGAAGTGATTGCAAAGATCCACTATTTAGACTAATACTGAAAAAAAGGATTCTTGAAACACAGCAATGCATGTCCTCCTTAAATTATCTAGTGACTATTTTAGTTTGAAACTGACTCTCAGCCTGCCAACTCTTCAGAGAAATATTCCATTTTTACAGGAAGAAATCCTGCTCATTCTGTAACAAAAACACTTCTGCAAGCAAACTATTTGATGCGATCAGCTCTTACCTGATTACTTCCCATTGGCATATTACTGAAATTTCCATACTGAGGACCCTGGAGACCTTTTTCTTCAAAGTAATGTCCAG
Organism: Buphagus erythrorhynchus; assembly: GCA_013400855.1. Classification (NCBI taxonomy): domain Eukaryota; kingdom Metazoa; phylum Chordata; class Aves; order Passeriformes; family Sturnidae; genus Buphagus; species Buphagus erythrorhynchus. The sequence goes on along the minus strand of VZTT01059228.1, from coordinate 72,293 downwards.
CTGCTCTCAGTGGGAAGCTCTGTGCTCCTGGGCCAGCTGGCCCATTGAAATTTGGTCCAGGCGAACCATCAAATATATCAGGTCTCTGGAACTGCATTCCATGAGCTGGTCCATTGTAGCCCTGGCCAGGATGTTCAACAAACGGACCACCTTGTCCATATGGTGACATTTCTAGTCTTGAGGCAGGATGGTTAGCTACATTTTCAAAACGTGCACCCTGAAGGCCAAGGGGCAAGTCAAACCTAGAGGCTGGCTGGTGAGGTCCATCAAATCTTTGAGGTATGGCTGTTTCAAATCTTGCTTGTCCCTGTTGGCCAGGTGCCAACCTTGGACCAGGCTGTCCATGAATTCCATCAAATCTTTGCAGGAGAGACAGCTGTCCAGGTTGACCATCAAATCCAGCTCCATGACAGCCATCAAATCTCGGACCAGCCCGACCAAGAGGACCATCAAATCTAAGTCCACCAGCTCCCTGGTGTACTGGTCCATCAATCAACCTAGGACCTAGACCCGGCTGTCCACGTGGTCCTTCCAATCTCAGTCCACCACCGGATGGTCCATGTGGCCCCTCAAACCTGAGCCCACCACCTGATGGTCCATGCGGCCCCATGGGCTGACCATGCGGCCCCTCAAATCTGAGGCCACCTCCAAGTTGCCCATGGGGCCCCAATGGCTGTAAATGTGGCCCCTCAAACCTGAGGCCACCTCCTGGTTGACCATGAGGCCCCAAGGGCTGACCATGGGGTCCCTCAAACCTGAGACCACCCCCTGGTTGACCCCGAGGCCCCATAGGTTGACCATGAGGTCCCTCAAACCTGAGACCACCTGAAGGCTGACCATGGGGACCCTCAAACCTGAGACCAACTCCAGGACCTTCAAATCTAGCACTACCTACAGGCTGCCCTGCAGGCCCCTCAAACCGCAAAGGCCCAAGAGGTCCCTCAAACCGCAGCGGACCTCCTCCGCCAACCTGGCCTGGCGGTCCTTCAAATCTCAGGGTCCCTGCCAGCTGTCCTGGTGGCCCATCAAATCTTAGGGCTCCAGCTCCCCCTGCTCCTGCCAGTGGTCCATCAAACTGAGATGCACCTGTCCCCACCAAAGGCCCCTCAAATCTCATAGCAGCCTGTCCAGCTGGCCCATCAATTCTGGAACTTGAACCAGCAGCAGGACCATCAACAAAAGGACTTCCTTGTCCATCGACCCCAACCCTTGCAGCAGTTGGTCTAGGTGAGCCATCAAACAGAGGTCTGTCTTCCATCAGTGCACTTATCCTCTGCTTTGCTTCAACACCTCCAAATCTTGATCCTGGACTTTCTGGAAAGGGTGCTTTCTCCGGATCATCATATCTAGCTCTTTTGAAACGTTCAGTAAATGGCGACCTTGGTTCCTCTCGAACACCTAAAAAAAACGTAAAAAAAAATCACATAACCACTCACTAATATACTGACAAATTACTTAACAGATCTAAAATAAAGTAAAATCACGTACCAGCTTGCCCAAGAAGCTGTCTTTCTTCACGATTATCAAACCTACAGAGGGCATCTCCATCTATTTTCTGGAACTCCGCTGTACTTTTCCCCTGTTGTCTGAGAGCATCTCTAAATTCATCCGATTCTCCCCAGCTGTCGTAAGGATCAGAACCTCTTGCTCCTTTAGTAGCACGCTGGTCTTCAAGTCTTCGTCGACTCTCAAGTGGTGACAGGTTTTCAGCAAAAGGTCTTGTAGTGCCACTTACAGGAGAGTGTCTCCTTGATCTTTCTGCAAAGGGTTCTTTTCTGTCAAACTGTACCCCTCGCTTGGCTTTTGCCTGCTCACAGTCTATTCCAGAAAGCAATGCATCAGGTATATGATAATCCAAAATATCATCAGGATCCAACAGATCAAGCCTTGACAATGAATGCTGAACTTGTGTCCTTTTTAGTTTAGCTTTATGTTCATAATATGTTAATTCTGCATCTGATAGAAGAGGTTTCTTTTTCAAACCACATTTTTCCTCTGTAGGGCTATCCCAGACATTACATCTGTGCTTTCCTTCCTGATACTGGAACAGCTGTCGGATCTGATGAGCTACCATGAGAAACTCATCTTGTGTTATTTCACCAGATGTTAAGCGGTCATTAGCCTGTAATACAAAGTTAAAATTGAGACTTCCAAAAAAGAGAAAAAAACCCCATCCCTGGGACTTTCTATGAAGGTAGATTTATTAGTATTACCTTCTTAAGTAATTCTCTTTTACTTGCAGATGTCAATTCTTTGGGAATCTGTAAATTGGCATCCACACTTAACCGGTGCTGCTGCTTTGGTGCTCGGGGTGATAGAACTCCTTTACCAGCAGGCCAGTTTTCCCGATGTCTTTGGTGTGGGGATTTAACGAGTGCTTGGTGTTCATCATTCTGCTGTGAGCTGAAAACAAGAATAGATGTAAAATATAGATTGTTTCGTTACTCAGGACATAATGGTTCCTACTAGGATTGATCATGGCAAAACATCACTATCACCACAGAATCTAAGTATGCATCATCTCTGTATTTCACTAGTAGAAACAAGTTAAACCTATCAATTTTAACAATCTGAACACTGCCTCTCAAAGTCAACTATACTGAAGCCAACAGGAGAATTTCCACTGACTTCACATAGAAGTTGTGTAAAATATTGTAACTTACTTTTTACTTTCTTCCCAACCAGATTTCCACCTCTTGCCTGATTTGGATCCCTGCCAGTTTTCTGCATTCTCCTTTGGATCTGGAGAAGCTTTTGCAGAATGCGGGGTGGCTGTCTCTTGGGGTCTTTCTTCTTGGGCTTTTTTCAATCTCCTTGGATCACGCACCTCTTGTTTAACATTTCTCTTATTAGAATTTCTCTCATCTCTTGCTGCTTGTGTGCCTTCTTCAACATGGGACTGCTTAGGGCCTATCTGACGTATCTTTCCAATTTTAGGAGTTGATGAAGTAGGAGATAAACTCCGAAGTCTTCTTTTAGGTGATCTCCTCTCTCGTCTTTTTGGAGAATGTGTAGATGGTGATCTTGCCTTAGGAGAGCGTGATCGTGACCGTTTTCTACTACTTGATCTTCCTTGTTTTCCACCCTGCTTTTCTGACTCCTCTGTAGTCGTGTCTTGTTTCTGAACAGCACCATTAATCACTTTATTTCTGCTCCCCGCCAGTCTATGTTCACATGTCTTATGCTCCTCTTTTTCCTTCTTCTCTGTACTTCTCCTCTTTTCTTTTATCTCCTCTTCCTTCCCCTCTGACTTATCCTGAAGATGTCTTTTCAGTCTTGGATCCCGCTTACTGATGTCAGAAGCCTTAGTGCTTTCACATTCCTGGCTTCTACTGTCTTTAGTATCAGGCAGCTTATTTTTCAAAGGGGATGGTGATTTAGATTTTGCTTTGGACTGTTCAAGTTCCTTCTTCTGTGTTTTTTCACTTGCTTTTGATTTTTCTGACTTTGTTGAGTTCTGCTTTTCAGCTTGTGCTGTTTTGTTTCCCTTGGTCTCAGACTGACTGGTCACACTTGGTGAAAATTCCTTCCTATGAGACTGATCTTTAGTATGAGAAGAATGTTGACCCATTCTATTAAGCCGAGGATCCCTGTTCACTATTTTGATATCGTGAAGTGGAGGACTTGGGGATGGTTTGTTTTTTTCAGATGGCACAGCAGTCTGATGAGGTGGTTTAACTGTCATATGAGGTGTGGGAGACATGCGTTGCTTCGAAGGTGCTGGAACCGAAGCTATACTAGATGATCCCTGCTGAACACTAAGAGATACAGCCTGAAATTGGAAAAAATCCACCATTAATTTCTATGCCTACCACTCCTACCCAGAGGTGCTAATACTCTGTCTCAAAAACAAAATTGTAATAGCCATGTCTTGAAAATTATGAGCTTCAGCCATTTAACTGAAATTGACCCAGTAACTGCTAATTACAAGCGCTAAAATAATGCAGTACCATTACAAATCAAATTCAAATACAATGCAAGATCAGTATATAAAGTAAATATTGCAAAATATGTAACTTCAGCACACGTTCCAATTACAGTGCTAGTTTTCCTATATATTCCACATGCTCTAGGCAACTCAGCTGCCAAGTACCCTATTTTCACACTTCAGTTCAAAGATGCTTTGTTCTGTACTGTCAGCTGCGAACACAGGAAGACTTCCAACTACTGCCGACCAAGAAACTGACTTTGTTTACAAACCATCAGGCTCCCTTGTTCCTTAGGAACAAACAAATTTGAAATAGCCCAGCTCGCTGTCAGTTGCAAGAGGCGAAAGATGAAGATCACAGTCAGGTATCATTTTGAAGAGAAATTAAAACCAAACCACAAAATTTTCACTTTTTTTTTTTTTTTTTTACATTAAAGTGTAAACTTAAGGTTTCAAAGTAACAAAAACTGTGCAGGAACACCAGATCACCTTGCATTGCTCTACTAGTCCTAAAATAGCTACACTTGCCTAACATGAGGGAAAACCAATGTACTGTACTTACCAGTACAGCCAAGTACTCTCCAAAAGAGAGACCCTAACTATGAAAGTTTTATCAACTATCCTACTCACCAACTGTGCTTTAGTCTGTTCCAGCTCCAGCTCTAGTTTTTTTTGCTGAAGTTCTAACAACTGCTTTTGCTTTGCAAGCAATTGCTGCCTTATCAGTTGCTCCTGTGTCAAATTCTTTTGTATTTCAGGAACAGTTGGAGGAGTAGAGGCACCAGAAGTGACAGCAGAGGTAGGTGCATTAGATTCCTCTGGCTAAAAACAAAATAAAGAAAAGTTACATTTAAAATCCTAATGAAATCAACTAAATCCATCTCCTTTCAGTGTTATCATGATCCAGTACCAGGACTTAGCTGGTACAACAGTTATAAACTGCAGTTTTTTGCCCCACTATGATTTCCCTGCTTTGACAGGAGTAGGGAATTTAATATAAATTCCTCAACGTTCTAAAACCTAGAATACAATTTGTAAATAAAAGAACCAAACCCTTCAAATATTCTGAATTTGTAGATTTCTCTTACCTGTTTATAAAGGCCAGATACTTCATTCTTAATATTCTAAATTGTCAAAAAGCAGCATACAAACAATGAAAATGATATGTATTACCATCTGTTCTTACAGAAGGCAGAAAAACTTACCGATTTATTTAAAAACTTAGGATTCACATGGATGCTAGAAGTATTCACATTTGGGGGCAGAGGTTTAATTGGCCAGGCAGGATCTAATGAGTTGACTCTGACATCAAGTGCATATAGTTTCTTCAAAGGAAAAATATCATCCCATGTGGAGCGTAATTTAAATAAACTTTTCCTAGTATTTTCATCCACCTAAAACAATAAAACAATTCTATGGCTTGTTAAGTTAATATAGAACAATTTCTTAAATTTTTCTGTAGAATTTAAGATTTCATTCATTTCCTATTTCTACCTTGCCATTTCAACATACTGAACTTGCTACACAAAATTTATAAGCAGTGCAGACAACACATCTATATCAACAGGATCAGTAACAGAAGCTCAAATGTGGAATTGTTGTTCCAAGGCCATTTGAAGATTTTATTGTGTATTACCAAGCTCTGAGAATTTTCTTTCAACTTTTCCATTAGCAAAATTCTCATTTTACTGGCCCAACTTCTGTGGAAAAAAGTACAGTAACAAAAGTATTGAAAGGCAACAGCCTCTGAGACAGAACATTAATCAAGTGTTTGTGCTGGGGTATAATAATGACAAATCAAGAAAAAACGAACTCTGAACAGAAAAAAAAATGTGTTTTGCTCAGCTGTTTAGTCACTGAAGGATTTTTTTCTCAGTAAATGCAATAAAATGAGTATTGGCTAAAATGAAGCCAATTATTATTTCAGTTCAGCTGCAGAATTAGACCCACCTATGTATGAGTCACAGATCAAATGTACTTGTAGGACTAGAGACCCCTTTTATCTCTTTACAAACAACTGGATGATCTCATGGCAGCTAAATTAGAAATTTACAATGAAGCAAAATTTAGTTCATCTCCTAACTTGAGTGGGTCAATTAACCAGTAAATAAAAAACATTAGAGGACAAAATACATGCAGTTATCCTAATTTCAAAATTCCAATTCAATCATTAAGTATTGCCCATGCAGATGATTTTTGCTGCCGTTTTCAGATGTCACACCTAGACACACAATATTCTAGGAAGTTTGGAGGTTCTTTTTGGGTAAGAGCAGGAACTTCAATATAAGTAATTCATACTTAGTAATTGGGGAATGATGCCTCCATACAATTTTCCATGAGAGGCTTCACTGAAGTTCACTGCAAAAATGTGCAGGAATGACTGAGCAAACAGTTCTGACTTCAAGTGTCTAAAGATACCTTAGTGACCATTTACTGATAAAACCAAACCTGTAACAAGGCCTGTGCTGGTATTCTACTCGCATCTTTTAACATGACCAAATAAGCTATTAGAAATGACTGCCACTTTACATCTAATTAGTACACATTAGTAGTTCTAGTTAGCTTAGTAGCAAGTCAATATATAAAACTCTGAAGATCAGTTATTATCCAGAGCTTCATTCAGCTGCAACCTTAAACACAACTCAGCAGAAAAGCATTTACAATTCTACACCAAAAAACCAATTAAATCTATCTCTATCTGCTCTATACACAAGAGTTTGCATCTTCTACAATCATGATAACAATCTACCCCTTACTTCATCATGCACTTTACATCTGAAAACCATACATAAAGCATACTGGGATTTCAGATCCTCGCTGATATGTAATGATAAATATGAAAAAGCTTAATTCATCTCATTCTTATGAAATGCCACTTTCTTCTAACATACAGGAAACCACAGAAATTAACCCTTCTTTTCTGATCCAACTTAAACCAATTCTAGTCTGGCCTTTCAAAAGCTGGACTTTGATATGCTTTTCTCACTGAGGAGTATGCACAATTACTTCACTGGGCTTCACGATTTGGAGCGAGAATTAAAAGATATAGCAGCAGCTTTCAATGTTGAATGAAATTAAACCACTTATATATAATACAGTCACACATTTTAAGGTCCTTCCCCTGCACAGTCACAGCATTTTTTTCAGCTGACAGACCACCAAGAGAGAACCAGGTGTCAGTGCTACTCACTCTTGAGTTTAAGCACTCATTCTGCACAATGTGAATTATGTAAATCAGACAAACCTAACTACAGGAGAGTGAGGCTTTGAGAATCCACAAGAAACCAACTCTCAGTCTATTCCTGGCATAAGGACTATTAACTATCTTAAAAATAAACCAACAATTCGTAATTAATTGGTCTATACATTACAGGAAGTCCATCCAGCTAAGCCATCAATAATCAAAATACCCTTAGTAAAATCTTGCCTGGACAGGAAAGCTATTGATATTTACACACCAAATTAAATAATACTTTGCATCTTTCAGCTAACTTACATGCTTGATAGCAGAAGGAATAATCTTTCACAGTATAGATACTGAGATTTATAAAAACCAAACAATTTGTATTGTTCACCACACAAGAAAACCCAAACCTTAAAGCACGTACTTATTTTACCAGGAACAAATTTTGCTTAGAATACTTTTCTGAAAGTGTATATACCTTTTCAAATACACAAATAAATGTTGCAACTAGGTTTTTAGTAAATGCAGTGAGATACTCTCTTCCCACATTCTTGACAATGGAATCCATTAGGTACATAACGGGTAGCTTCTCTGATGCAGGCGCCTGGAGTAATAAGAAGAAACTGAGAAGTTTAGTACAACAAAAACATACTTTAACCTTTTCAAATAAAGGGATTACCAATCCCAGAAATACAGACCTCTCTTTCTGGTTGCCACTATAAATACCAAAGGATTTGGCTTGGGATTTTATTTTTTATAAAAACTTAATCTGAAAAATGGACACTCAGTTCAAANAAAAAAAAAAAAAAGGAATACTTTAGGTTAATTTGTTTGTGTCAAAGCTTTGGAAAAAGAGGAAAAAGAAGCCCATGAGACCCTATTGCCACTAGTGTACCGAGTGTAACCTTTCCCTTGAGGAAGTAACTTAGCAGGAAACCATCGTCAGCACTCCAAGGAACTTCTAAAAATCGTTTATAATTCAAACCTCCTGGATGGATTTTTCTGGATTTCACAGAACACAAATTAGACTTCTGGCAAATAGCCCAAGTCAATGAACTTCTGCAGCTGTAAATTATATGTTATCACAGTCTTTCATAAATTACATGTAGAAAAGGTTGCAATTATTTCACTGTAATCCAACTGGATATTGCAGAGTCCCATTCTCTCTTGGCACTTGCAGATGGTGATGGTTCTCATTTCCAGAGTGCATGCAAAAACACAGTCAGAACAGAGTTCAAAATCCAGCTAAAGCTCAATCATCTGGTCAACTTGGTAAATGCAGTCAATCTCAGGAACTGCAACCACCATTTTCATAGAAGATTGTCTTCAGACTCTGGACACATCTTTGCTACAGGAGGCTTGGAGGTTTTTTTGTTTGTTTTTGTTTGGTTTTGGCTGGGTTTTTTTTAAATTCTTTTTCAAAACTCATACCAAGTTTGTGCAATAAAGAGTGGTGACCCTAGACCGCTACAGTAACTTCCAATTTATAGAAAGCAGTACTGGACCAGTAAAAGTGATTTTAATGTTTGCCAGTGGCTTTCACAAAGCAGAAGGCACAGCAAAGTTCCAAAAAACATCAGCAAGTACAAAGACTTGCTGAAGAGGACATGAAAAACAACACAAGCAGAATGTGTTGACCACAATCCCCTTGGAAGAGCATCCACTTGTAATACTTTAAAGTTCCATTTACCATCTGGATAAAAGCAAAATAACCTCCCTCACTACTCATTTTAAACAGAACAGGCTACTAGATTAATTAATGACACCTTAATTTGCAGGTCCATTATCCAGACAAGTGTGTAAAGTGTTACTACTTCACCATTTAAAATTCAATTCCTTCCCCTTTAAGGTGGTTCACAGAAGGGCACCCACTCAACAGTATTTTTACATGGGCAATCAGAGTGCTTCCTCATCCTTAAAAGTGTACTAATTTACCATGACCTGAAACTTATTATTCAAGAGGGCAGAACTCCTTGTTAGTTGCA